>CP099839.1:43418795-43596295 GCA_030062745.1 Capitulum mitella | reverse complement strand
CAAATGTCGTTCACCCACACTTATCTTGGAAGACGTCTCATGTACGGATGAAACGTAAGAAAAAGTATGATTTTTTGCTTGTTCTTTATGTTATAATGAACAATGGCCATATTCTTAATAAACATGCATTGGAAACGAAACGACTTATACGGACAATATAGCCACATACCATGTCCGTTTTAAATTTTAACAAACAGTGTTTACTTAACGATCTGCTTCATAGCTTTACTAATATACATGTATATATATATATATATATATATATATATATATATATATATATATGTATATATGTATATATAAGTATATACATATCTATGAACACGAGAGCAAACCAAATATGGTCTATAAATCGTTTTTTTTTACAGATTTACTGCCGTCGGCCCAAACAAAGTGCTCTAAACCCGTTGAGAAACTTACATTTGGGGGGAGGTTATGTTGTGAGGCCCCTTGATCTGCACCTCCCCGACACCAACAAAACGACACACCTGGCCATGGGCCCTCCCGTATTGTCCAAGGGACCTCCCTCAGCGTTGGGCCCCCCATCCTCTAGGGCCCCGAAAAAATCCTGGTTACGCCGCTGATCGAAACCTAATCATTGCGGCTTTTCTCATTGCCCCACATATTTGGAATCTTGCTAAAATCAGTAAGCATTTACAGGACCTTAGAAATGGGAGGTATATGTTTCTGAAAGCTGAATTAACATAAAAGTTGGAAATATTGCCTTAGCCTGTGCTAGTCATTTTTGTTCGAGAAGTACAAATCATATTACACTGTTTTTACAGCGTTAGTGTGGGCGGTGCCAAGGGCATGAAAAATGGCAACTGATATTATCGCATTTCCATCAGATCGGCATATTACCTTTGACCGCGAATGGCCTCAAATGACCTCAAAGTCACACAAAATAGCATTGGGCTCATTTTGTAGTGTCTGAAAACGTTTCCGAGCCGTGATGATAAATAATACAAGGGGGGACGGTTTAGGTGGTAGCTCCGTTACCTGATCCGATATCGACATAAAACTTAAAACACAGGGAATGCTATCTTAATTCACATATCTTCCGATGTTTTCATTTCGAAAATTAGCGCCGACAAATCAGTTTTCGGACTTTTAACCTGTAGCCGGCCTTGTAAAATAGCCTCAGGTGCACAGAAGCATTTTTGCATGTTGGACCTAATATTTGGCTATATGCGTAGTTAAAGGTTCAAGTTTCTGTTGAAAAACTTCTTTTTCAGCAATTATTTCTCTTCTACCATGGACGGTATCGAAAAAGATACCAGGTGCCTCCCAAAAATCTGGCCTTGCTCCAACCGTGAACAACATAAAACTGAATATTTGACACAATCCGGAGTAAGGATGGATCGGGAAAATCACTAAGTTTCGTGAAGATACTCCAAAAATCCTGATGATGTACCATCTCGTAGATTAGAGTTGCCGGTCACGGCTGTCAGAAGGAAGCGCGGTTGTAGGTTTTTGGTGCCATTCTTAGATTTTCACATCGCCAGCTCAAAATAACGGGTAGGTGGAGAAATCGAACTAATACGGAGTAGCCCAAACATTTTTCCTTGCGCTGGCTGGAAAAGCATTCTACCGAGCGAAAAATCCTGCCCACCATGTGAACTACAGAATTCGCAGTACACAAAAATATACTGAGAGTGGCTCATTTTAAGCAAAATACAATGTCTCCGTGGGATTTTCCTCCAAATAATTCAAAAATTATTTCAGACATCTAAACTTTGACTGCAGTGGATGACTGCGCATAGGACTGACTTTACTTCAGCAACAAAAATATCTTGTTCCTGTCTAAATTCAGTCCACTATTTGCAATGAAACATGGATCGCATTGCCCAGCTTTCGGTTCGTCTAATTTTCCACAAATATGTCTTAGCAAAAGCGCTAGTCGCACTGGTAAATCCATTTGTTATCCAACGTAACTTGTACAGGAATGCGATTCTGAAATACTTTTCAATATGATTAAAAACGAATCTATGACAGCCTTCAAAAGATTTTAGAAATATTTATTTCGCGATGTGAGATTGTCACCAAGTCGTGCACGATCATTCAAAGAAATGATTGCGTTGCGTTGACTCGTTTCTAACATACGAATGGGGCAGATCTGTGGCCCACCAGCTTGCGTTATCATCACCCAACGGCAACATCATAAAAACGCCAAGATATTAATTCAAGACTCGTCTTCGTTGCCAAAACCACTCCCGTCCCGTTATTATATTTTGCGTCAGTTTGGTTAATATGTGACCTTAACGACACAACCAATGTATTATAGTTTTAACGCAATGCTGCCAAAGAATGAGTACAGTGTGAACGCACATCTAAATAAACATGGGATGCTGTATAAAAAGGTAGAATCCAGACCACAATTCAATTTTACAAGAAGAGCCCTAAGTAGCCACGTCGGAAAATGTGCGGCATTTGTAACGAGCCCAAGATGGGCACAATGAAAGCACTGCTTTGCTCACTTGAGCAAGCGCCTACGCCAAACACAGCGTCAACACTTTCGCAACAATAGTTTTGGTGACAGCTCATGATCTGTCAACTCAACAGGTTCTTCTCCTTACACAGGTTACCGGACGATCACTAAACGAGTCAATCGGGAGCACCTCACAACTCACGCGCGTTTCATCACTCAAAAGCATGGCGCCCTTGCAGCAATGTGCGAGCTAAAATCCACCCGAATACATCAGGTCATTCACCCGCTGATGAATGGTAAGCGGACATGCCGGCGGGTAATCTACTTTCATTCTAGGAGCCAAACGCGTCACCCGTAATGCGTGGGGTTCGAACTCGGCGCGACAGGGACAACTTTGAGGCCGGTATTTTCCTCGTCGCTGTCGAGTGAATTCGGGTGTTAATTGGAAACACTCTACACTCTGGTTGCTTCGTAAAATTACCCAGTGAATGCCTATGAATTTTCTCAACATTTCAAATGTGCGCACCAGTGGTAAAAGTCCCATACATGATGTCTCGATTCATGTCAATCTTATACGTTAGGAACGAGTATGCTATCCGTCCACGACGTGTCAGATGGCAGTAAAATGGTCCCCAAAACACGGGCAAAGGCTTTTGATACTCGATACCACCAGGTATGCGTCCAGCGTTGACTACGCTGTAGCGTGTGACGACTACGCGTAACACAGAAATATGGAATAAGCGAAACGATTAACACGAGGTTCTGTCGTGAAGGCAGCGGGTAAACACGCCCACAACGGGGCGTGAGCCCGCCAATGACGGATGAAGAACCTTTATGCGATGGGTATATTTACCACTGCCCTGAGTGTCAAAAACGTCTGCGTGTTGGCCAACCTGCAAATCTTGGGTTTACTCGTTGTCATCAGGTAAAAATGTTTTCAGTGTAGTCATAAAAATACAGTGATCAGTAGCCCATACCAGGGCCAATGCTCCATTCCCGCCGGCAGGTATGCGACTGGGGCTCTCACTCACGAGCGAAGTGGGTTTCGACGATGTTCCGCCTCACGTCCGTAACGAGATGCGTACCGTGCGAGGAGGCATTCTAACGAGAATGTCGCTCCAGGTTGCAGTGTACAAAATGCGTGGTTCTAATCACGGCATTGCTCGAATTTTGTGCGTTCCTGTTTGTTTGCATCCATCAGCTGTTTCTAAGCACATTTAAACTGGCGGACTAATGGACATTTAAATCTTCCCAGCGTGGGTAGCCACCCTCGAGTTGCCTGCAACCGGGAGTTGCCGATCGAAGTTAGTGGGTAGCTATCTGCGGGTAAGCCGATTTGGCAGGCACATCCCTGCCATCTTGCCCGCTGAGGTGCACAAATCTGCCAATTTGCCTGCTGGCGTTGGTGATAGACATTGGTAAGAATTACAGCAGGCATGCGACAGGTAATCATTAATTATTATCATATGGGAATTTAGGAATTTTAATAGAAATTTATCATACAAGAAAATGATAATCATTTAGGAAAACACAAACGTCAGGCATGCAGTATAAAAAGTCTCTGTAAATATGATGGCGACTCCATGCACGGGCTCTGGAAAGAGGCGATTTATGTATTATTTCGACTGGTAGGATGAAATTTGGCTGAATTGGAAACGTGACAGATTTGGGGTTCTTAGCTTTTGAAGGTGTCAGTTTTGACATTATGTGCGCCTCTGCTTGCCCGTCAACTGAAAGTTTCCAGCCTAAGCGGCACATTCGTTCCTATATCCAAACACTCCATGACTTGAAATCACAGTTACACTTCACCGAAACAAGGCTTCCTTCCCAACGGCGTTGTCTTGTGGGCTTACCTATGCGACAATCCAAATTTAAATGCAATATTTGTAGAAACGTTTTATCTCTTATACTTTGACAAGTTAACGCCAGTTCACAAAGGGTCGTTTTGGCGCAAAAAAATTAAATTTTGCACTGCCCTCGTGTCATGCTACGTCACGAGGACAAGAGGCGAAATTTGCATAAAATGAAAAACAAAGGAATGGAAAAATCCATGAGTCATAGTAAGTCTACTGATTGTAACTTTAATATATCCCCCATTATTGTAGAAGATATAGGCCTTTCAAGACAGCCCTCTGTCGTGAACTCTTAAGATTTCTCAACGCTATAACTCAAAATTGTGGGTCGAAACGAGCCGAAAATTGCGCAGGTCGATTCAAAACATTAGATAACCCTGACAGAAAGCTCATATGACAAAATCCGGGAGACGAGGATGTTGGGCCTTGGTCGATCTTTGGGTTAATGCCCCCACCTCCCATCCGTCTTACTTTTCCCATTCGTAGGGGAAGTAAAATCGACACGGCCTGATCACGAGTGTACCGTTTAACTGCTGGGAATGCGGTGGTTTATGTTTTTGCATGGTTTAGGCAATAGTATGAGGTGAAACTTTATTTTGACGCCAATAGAACACCATCGCACCTCAAGATCACCCAAAACTAGCACTGTGTTGACCTTGCCCATGATGTCCAAAAAGCATTATTTTTGATGACCACGAATTTTCACAAGTCGAGCAAACTTTATTTGCCAGATTGCAACATCAGCCAGAGCACATGAGATGTCCCCGTAATCCCAGAAATTTCCGGGAGGGCTCCACCAAACGCTCTGAAAAAGGCGCAGTTGTCGTGTCAGCTTGGAGAGAAAGGGATTCCCTTGCCCAGAACATGCACCTGTCCGCCGCCTGACCGCAGACCGCGTGGACCGACTGCAGGTAGTGGCCTGGCTCGGATGGACGGCGGCTCAGCACAACTGCCCAGTCTGCGATTCCCCTGCAACGTTTCGTTTAAGTCCGAATCCAATGATCACAAGCGAAATAGGCTAACCGTTTTCCCTTTACCCTGGAGCACCGACGCCTCTGACCTTTGCACGATAGGAGCGGCCACAAAAGGCCGCCCGGCAGTCGGCGGTCACACAGTACAGCCATGTGGTATCTGACGCTGGCCGCAGCGCTGGTGCTGGCCAGCTGGCCTGGCTCGCCTCCGGTCGGCGCCGAGCCGCGCCCAGCACCGTCAGTCCAGGCCGGGACTCATTCAGCTGAGGGACGCTCCTCTTCATTTCACCCCTGCTTCTTTTGTTCGCTAGCTGATTACGAGTTGCGCTACGATCTCAAGGCTATTCTCTGGGTCCCCTTTTTCCTACGTGATTGATCATAACGATCAAGCTTCTTTTTCTCCCCTGTGCTTGATTATAACGAGCACGCTCATCCTGATGCATCTACAGCGGACTCTGCATGCCCCTCGCGTCCATGCACAAATTTGGAATGTCGATTCGGCAGCTGTACTTGACCAAAAAATCCAGACCTAGTATGCAGGGATCCTCAGTGATGGCCACGTATACCGGAGCCTTCATGGAGACATTTCCTAAGTCGCACTGCTCATGCCGACATTCGACAATGATGTTTGATTCACACGCACTAAATTTCTGACCATTCAGAAAAACATAAATTACTGTCATCACTAAAAGCAGCGAGAAAATTAAACCTGAACCCGGTTTAAATCCATGTTAAGACCCTATAAAATCAATGACTGCACATGACATTGGAAAAGTTGCTGACTTTTCAAACCCCGATACGTTATCATGCACATGTCCAAACAGGTCTGTATCTAAAGCCAACCAATATCTCATCAGACTCTTCGCGGAGAAGTCAATATCCGGCTCAAATCTAGAAAACAACCTGCAAGTCGTCGAGAATGAAGCCATAACTGGGTGGCTCCACGTAACCTGGTGTTAAGTTTTTATCTGAAAAGAAAACGTGGAAAAGATGTAAGGTGTCCTGACGTAACATGCAGGCTCTCGACTCTACTCGTTCGCCGGCGGCTGGAAAAAAATTACGCCAGTGAGCAATCACCTCCCTTGAGGATTCAATACTTTGTACCCAGAACAGAGGCCTGGTATGGTTCCTTAAGGCTTTCCAGCTCGTTTACACACGGCGCATTTTTTAATGCAGGCGTAAAATATTTACCCTTTCATGGTGCAGATTTGTCCATTTACGCTAATGAAACAGAACCCGTAGTTGGTCCCTACGAAAGCATGTGATGAAGCCGGTTTGGCATAAAATTCCCATCATCAAATAAAATAGTGAAAGCGGAGACGCCAAATGATGTCATACTCTCCTTCACTGGCCCTGAAGGGGTCAGCGTATGTATCATTTGAACAAAAAGGAAACGCGCTACAAGCTCGTTTTTATTTCGTCGTTGCATCTCCGTTAGGAATGAAATGGACAGGGGAGGGAGGCTAGCATTGGTGAATTTCCCCGCATTGGTGAAATTCCTTACGCACGATATGTGGTATCACATAATTACGAAATATCAGGCGACTGATCAGACTTATTTTCACCCAAAACAAATTAAAGTTATGCCTTGTGTGAGGTATAGTTAAGTAGCAAACCATTACCTTGCAGGGTCAGTCTTAAAAATGTGTAAAATGCCTTGGAAAAGATATATATTCGGAGTGGTATATTATGATGTACGACTGCGGCCCACTTTGCCTGTCTTATCGACTGTCAAAGATACCACTTCCACGCAACTGACAGCTTCTGATGCTTTAACTCCCAAGCCATTAATTCGAGATACCAAAGAGACCAATTTTCACAAAATTCCGAGAGATGAGAGTGTTAGGCGTGGATCGATCTGTCGTGGCTGTCACAGCAGGCACACACCGTCAAGTGTCAGTCACAGCACCAGCCAGGCACACAGTGTATGTCGTAGCAACCAGGCAGGCACACACTACCAGTCACAGCAACAGGAAGGCACACGGTGGCCTCTCAGTCACAGACCAATCTTGCGCTCACCGAAGATGGCTACCTGGATTTGAGTCGGAGCTGTGATCACGGACAAATGAACGCTTGTTGTAACTAGGATATTTCGAATTTTAGAGAACACTGCCAAGCTCGAAGAACGAGCTGGGTTACTTCCTTTGTGTCACCTGACCGTTTCTGTCAAAGAAGAAGGAAGGTTACTGCATGCAATCGGACCTTTCATGCCATGGTACGGGGTAGGTAGATGATTAGACAATAAAAAAGGGTCCAGACATTTTTGTTTACAATCGGAGGAAAAATTATTGGTTTTCTGTTTGAAAAAGAGGAAGTACATGTTGTGTAATAAGCTCATTCTGGCCACGTCACTTGTAGACTGGGATCTGCACAGATCTCCCTATGCTTGCCATGATCATTCTGTTATTATGCCGTGACACATCAAGAGAATTTCTTGGCCGTCTCAGATGTTCACAGCCCAGAATCATTCCAAGAGTGAAATTCCGCAACTGAAATAACTTCTTTTGCGAGGCAAAGAAATCATCGTCGAAGGAAGCCGAATATTTTCCTCTGGTCTGAATGAAAGAGCAATCTGCTGACAACGGTTCATGGCGATCCGCTCGGCTGGCGCCCGCGGCCTTAGGCGGAGAGAGAACCACATTCGAAGAGAAGCGAGCGGTTGATCGTAGTCAGCGGTCTCTTACGCAATACCACGGCCACGTGCAAGTACGCATGCAAAGACCTTTATGCAAATCCGCATCGACCCAGCAAACGTTCTTTATCTTAAACTGCTTTCATTGGCTTTGGTCGCACGGATGGGCCAAACCTCAGCGAATGAAACCATTCACTTTTGCCATCTATCTCTCTCCCTCCCTCTTTGGACAGGGGAGGGGGCTAGCAGCCACCATTCCCTCCCTCTTTCCCTTCCTTAAATCTCTGTTTAAACTTCTATCGGGATGCGACACTGAGCCCTCAGAACATGATCGTTTGTTGTACTCACCTTTATCTTGTTTTGTGGGTTTTTCCGAAACATATATGTCTCGCTCTTTTGAGGACGCGATTTGTGACATTTTGAATTGCTTGATACAGTTCATACATTGCCCACACGCCGAACTCTGGCGTCGCGGGGTTGCGTTCGTTTTAAGTGTTAGCCTTAAGTGTTAAAGGGGCAGAAAACATGTCGAGATATCCGCACAGCTCCCCAGTCAAGAAGTACATCCTTACGCTATATCTTAATGGTCTCGTCTTGTAAGAGGCATTATGTGGCACCCACATGCATTTTAGTTTGTAAAGCAATATAACCTTGTCTATACTTGCTGCAAATATTTACGCTTTTTTTCAAACGCTGGCTTGCTGTAAGGACCCATACAGCACAACCACGCTGTTTTTTTCCTTTCTTTTGAAGAAGAAGAAGAAAATCTCTTCGGCGTAAGGTTTTTTATATGATAAAGTGCTAACTTTCTGGAAAAAAACATATAAATGACGACCCCGTGCGATGTGATCCCAAAAAGAGACATGTCCCGTTTCTCCCTTAGCATCATGAAGTCACATCACATCACATCGCGAAAAAAAATAAAACACATCACAAAAATCGGTACGAAACATTATAAAAAACATGGGCCAAAGCCGTTCGTCGTTCGCCGAGGATCGTAACGCTTCTGCTTCAGATGTGACCCTCAGATTATGAAGTGTTCGACGCTGGCACATTCTTGTTACGGCAGCAGCATCCAAATAGCTATTGCCCCACTGCAGAAGTCCGTCAGTCGTGACGTGGAACCAGTCACCGCCCAAGGCAGCAGCACTTTCTCACAGGTACTGCAGCTCAAAACGACCAGACAGCATCAGCGCGGAAAACGATCTCCATGAGAGCTTCTCAGAGGCGAGACATTCCAGGAATCGTTCGACAGTTATCTATCTGGTGATCGGCGAGGACCAGGCGCAGACTGTGGAGAGCGTCGGGTTAGAACCGTTCCGGAGCCGGAGACGTGACATTTTACAGCGGCAATGTCACGCCTCGGGCCGACCTGAGACTCTGTCACGTTTGGTGGCGTCTCACTCGTGATTCTGTAACTCCAGAATACCGGTTTGTTCTGTCAGCTTTCACTGACCGCCCCAGCAGTGGGCAGTGGTCGTCCCGTCAATGGCCACAGGTCATCCCATTAATCATTTCTAGCAGTCTCGTCATTATCTCTAGTCGTCCCGTCAGCGGTCACTGGTCAACCCGCCAGTGTCTATCAGTCGTCCCGTCGACGGTAAATGGCCGTCCCGTCAGCGGTCACTGGTCACCCCATCAGTGGCTACTAGCCCTTCCCTCCACGGCAACTGGCCGTCCCGGCAGCGGTGACTGGCCGTCCCGCCAGCGGCGTCTGGCCGTCCCGCCAGCGGTGCCTGACCGTCTGGCAGGCGGGCGGCCGGGGCGGCGGCCGGACCGCCGGCGGCGCTGTGCCACGGCTAATTTGCCTGTCTGGTCAGGCCCGGCGGGGTCGACGTTCGCTGTGGCGGCGGTGGTGCGCGCCGGCCGCTCCCGGCTGGAGCAGTGAGGCAGGTTAGGCGGCACCTCTCACGGCACGCCGGCGGAGGGAGGGAGCCGTGCGGACTGTGATGGACGGAGGTGATCATTGACAGTGACGTTGACAATGATTGGTTTGAACGGTACACGACTCCAGTCTATGCAGTATAGTCACAGAGCCAGGGACGTAGCCAAGGGGGGTCATGGGGGCCGTGCCCCCCCCCCCCGAGCCAAGCGGTGTACACTAGATACATGGCGATTTTGCATGAATACGTAATAGTGGTCATATATATGTCGCAAAAACAAACATTATATGTGTTCTCGTGCATTGGATATGAGATAAATTGATTAAAATTGCTGCCTTTTCTTGTAAATTTTGTCATATGTCACAGGCATATGACAAATTTTGACATTTGTTCCCTCCCCGGAGGAAAATCCTGGCTACGTGCTTGCACAGAACATGCTTTAAAAAAATCGCATCCATGTCCCGTAAACGACATCAGGGAACTTTACGGTTTCTGGAACTCGGTTCTGTATCTCCGAAATGCATCCTGGTCCTTCTAATGTTTTGTACACGAAGAGAGCAATGGGGCGTATTGACTAATTGAGGCGTTAGAAGTTCAAAATCCCATCCAGATGTCCTCAGTGTTCTGTCCACCTTGACAAAAGCTCCGTCCCCACTATTATGACTTCAAAGACGACCGTCCAGTAAATCTGGCACAACCAGTGGCTCTCATCCCTGTTTTAATGCCTTCCATTAAAGGAAGAGCACCATGTTTGTTGCCTGTCCAGACTCTATTTGATCGTTTTCATAGTATACACTCGAACCACACACCGGACACTTTCGAACGGTACGCTGCCGCGCCACGGTCATTCATCAGCTGGGCCGAGGGCGGCCAAACCAGAAGCGGTCCGTCCGAGTCTGGGGCACGCCTTGCCGGCGGCCGCCGCCCGCTCGCCGGGCCGGCCGCGGCGGCGGCGGCGGCGGCGCGTGCCGCCCAGCTGTTGCCGCCGCGCGGCCGGCGGCGACGCCCCGGGCGGCGCCGCGGCGGCCCGGAGAAGCAGGCGGCGGCGGCGGCGGCGGCGGCGGCGCAGACGGTCCCGCGCCGCAGCCGCCGACGGGTCCGCGGAGTGGCGGCGGCGCCGCTCGGAGTGAGCGCGCCGCAGACAGCTGAGCCGTGCGGCGGCCGCCGCTGTGTGACACAGGTGGGCGCGGCCGGCCAGCGGGGCGTGGTGCACACGGCCGCCGCCGCCGCAGCCGCCATGCGGCAAAACAGCCAGCAGCAGCAGTACGAGCCGGACCTGGCCGGAAGCGAGCCGCGCGCCGGAAGCGGCAGCCCGGCGCCCGACGACAAACGAGCGGGTGAGGCCGACAGTCCGCCGCCGGCAGAGGGGCGCCAGCCGGCTCCGGCGCCGGCTCCCGCCATGGACGAGCCCGTCAAGTTGCCGCAGAGCTTCGTCGTCAAGTACCTGGGCAAGCGCGAAGCCGAGAAGCTGTGGGGCATCAAGTACACGCGCGGCCCCGTCGACGCGATGGTGGCGGCGGCCAAGGCGATGCGGATGGGCCAGACGCTGCCCCTGCTGCAGTTGCACGTCTCCGAAGAAGGCGTCACCATCGCCGAGATGAAACAGAACCTTAACAAGGACTTCGAGGCTGGCCAGTACCCGATCGACATCATCTCTTACGGCGTGCAGGACATCGTCTACACCCGTGTGTTCGCCATGATCCTGGTGCGCGAGAACACGTCGTGTCCGTTCGAGTGTCACGCGTTCGTCTGCGACCGACGCGAGAGCGCGCGCAAGCTGACGTTCGCGCTGGCCACGGCCTTCCAGGAGTTCAGCCGGCGGGTGAAGAGCGCCGAGGAGCCCCGCAAGTTCGCCATCGACCTGCGCTCGCCGGACGAGATCGAGGCCGAGCTGCGCGGCCAGTTGACCGAGGCCGATTCTGAGGCCTGAGATGCCCCGGCAGTCGTCCTGGGACGACCGTCCAGACCGCGACCGGACCGTCCAGACCGCGACCGGACCGTCCAGATCAGCGCTGGACCGCGCGCGCTGTCACGGACTGTCCAGACCATCTCCAGACCGTGCCGACACCTCGGCACCTCCGGACAGTTGGGATCGTCGCTGGACCACCAGGGAGGCTGCAGACCGTCAGACCACCTGTGGACCAGAACCACAGGTTTTCGGTGGCGTGACGTGGCCGTGCTTATGCTCCAGTGGTCCGCGATAAAGGCGGCCCGTGCGCGGGCAGCGGGCAGCCAGCCGGAGCCGACGGAAGCGGCCGGGGGCGGCGGCCGCAGCGCCCGCCCGCCGGGCACCCGCGCCCCTCCGTCGGGGCTTGTGATCTGTGATTGTGCGTCGTCTCCGTCAGGGTGGCGTTGTGCGCGGTCGGCCAGATCCTGGTCATCGGTGCCGAGAGAGAGAGTGGTAACCTTTGCGCGCCGGCACCAGGCGAATGAGACAGGCGTTGGCCGGCGCCACAAGATTGATTGTGTTTAGACCGCCACCAGGCGTCTGGTGCCCTGCAGGCACTAGCGGCTGGTGGTCGACGCTGGCCGGCACCTTTTGGCCGGTGACTCGCAGTGTCGACAGGGTCCTTGACCTAACGGCAGCCGGCGTCGCCGCTGTTTGCGCAGCGGAGACGACGAGCGCCGCGGCTGCCCCGCGCCGCCCGAGTTCAAACAATGATAGCGATATCGGTGCCATGTCTGCGAATGCATTGCGCCGCGGCCGGCCGCCGCCACCGGGCGTCCCGGCCGGGCTTCCCGCCCTGATTGGCGCGCCAATGGCCGGACAAGTAGGTCGGGTTGCTGGCGAGCCTCACCAGCTCCCGCCGGCCGCCGGCGGGCCGACGGCGCCAGCTCGGGCGACGGCTCGCGCGGTGCCGCACCGGACCTGGCAAATAGTCGAGAGTCCGCCAGCGATGATTTCGCTTCGGGCGATTGCCGGGGATGCCATTTAGTTCCAGATTATATGCGTACTGTCTGCGATAGGTTATGTCTGCTCTTGAATCATCAGGTCTATGCGAAGTGCGCTGCTTCCTGCCGCCGAGCAATGCGTTTGTCTGTGAAGGATCGGGCTAGATTACAGTTAGGACTGACCCGGAGGTTTTTACGGCTATCCCAGATCCATTTTGAACACAACGTTATTTTAGTGGGTGTACTGTTGCAACTGGCGTGGTCATATTCATTCATAGCACCCTAAATTATCCAGTACTTTCATTTCCTGTTGGCCAAAGAAAGCATCAGCTGGACCATAACTCAAGAACGGACTCGAAATGCGACAAAAAACCCAGGCAAAACCGCCTGGAGGTGGCCACCATTAAAGTGAGATCGGTTGTACCGGCCACCAGCTGGATGACTGGATGCCTCCATTCATCTTCCGAAGGAGGCCACGGCTCTCGACGACCGGCCGGCCGCTCCTGCGGCGGCGGCGGCGGCGACGGCGAGAGTGGGCCCCGGACAGCACGGCGAACCAGCCAGGAAAACGTCGCCGCGCTGGCTAGCCCCTGCCAGAGGCAAAGAGCGCGTGAAAGCGGACTGCCGGCCTGTTCTCGCTGTTCGCTCCACTCTGTCCGACGGTGGGCATTCAAGCGGGCATAGGACAAACCAGACGGCGGAGTCAGATTTCACCACCCAGTCAATAACTTTGGATTTTTTATTTAGAAGCGAGAGCCGGCGACTACCAGACCTTAGCATCACGTTTATCAGGCGGTGGATGGGCGTTAAACCGCTCGGCCTCTGCCTCCGCGGCAGAGCCGGCGTCCCGCTGTACTGTGGCAGCAGTCGTCCTGGTCGCCGGGGCCGGCACGCGGCCCGCCGCCTGCCGGGCTGGGCCGGGCCGAGCCGAGCCGGGCCGCTGGCCGGGCTCAGCGGACCAGAGCTGGCAACGGCCGCCTGCGTGCCGCTTCCGTTGTGCCTGCGCGGCCGTTTCCGGCTCTGGGCCGGGCAGGTAAGGCCCCCCTCCCCAGTCAGGTGAGTCACCCCCGGCCGGCCGTCAGGCAGGGCTCCCCCTCCCGCTGGACCGACCAGCCGTCACGTCACGTCACGCGTCACCTGCCGGGACGGTGCGGTCTGCAGCCGCAGCACGGCGCGAACCCATTAAACTGGCGACGTCACACGGCCGGGGGCCGGCGGCCGGTGGTCGCGGCTGCACCGCAGGGTAGTGAACAGTACCGGATCATGCAGCGGCAGAGGACATCGCACAGAGCACCCAACAGCCGTGATCATCGGCCGGCCGCGGGCGAAACGCTGAGGAGCGGAAACAGAGTTAACGGCACGCCGGACGACGGTGAACGGAAGGGGAGTACGGGGCCGGAGGGCAGCGAACGGGCGGGATCCAACGCCGTCAGGTGCAGATGTAGATGCAGATCCGCCTCCGTCTGACTGTGGTGACGTCAGGCAGCTGGACAGCTGATCACGGTCACATGGTGAAACTGAATTACCTAACTACGTCACTCGCAAGCTGTAGTTCGTGAACATTAAAAGCGTTACCAACTCGCCACAACATAGGATTCATTACCATGAACATTACAGAAGGCTACTTTCGCTGTTTGAATTGGAGCGAGCACTTACACTGTGACCAGCCGACGGATTCAACGTTCAATGTCGTACTGAGCTCCTAATTTTGTAGACAAAAAATAAAATACGGGCACTGCGGCCAACTGATGGTGATTCTGCTGTGAATGTATCGGGAACAAAATGGCTAAACTATGGGGCATTGGAATGGCCAGTGCCCGTCAGCATGACAAACTGGGACCGTTTTCATGTGCCCAGCTTAGCTAGCATAACCTGAGATCAGTGGCGGAGCCAGGATTTTTTTCAGGGGGGGGGGGGTCCTAGAGAACGAGGTGGAAGCAACACTGGCGGGGCCCCTTGAACCCTACGTGCCCCCATGGCAAGGAAACTAGGGAATACCTGATGCGTATTTTTCAGTGTCATCAAGGATAAGGGTGTCCGACAGCATTGTAACATATGGGGATTCCTATGTGCCATGACGTCTTGTCCGCGCTGCGAGAGGTTGCAAACTGTCTCATAAAACTCCTACTAGTGGCATTACTGGACATAACTTTGTTTTACCGACCGGTGTATCCCGCATTTCAAAGACTGAGATTTGCGGAGATGAGTTTCCAGCACTGTTCGTTACCCGTGTTTTCGGTGCTTTGACGAAATTTAATTATGTTGTCCAGGGACTTCCCCAGGGTCACGCATCCTCTCCCTGGGCCTGACTATTTGTTAGTGTTGCATCTTGCAACACCCTTTACACTGACTTTGCACCCCTGCCCTCCACACACGACTGGAAGATGCATACGCATAAGCGCACACGTGTTCGGTAAGCAAATCTGTACACAGGGATCACACTTGCTAGCTATCTCGCACATGCGAATGTATTTAAGGCGAACTTGCCGCCAAAGAACAAAAACAGCCCAGCTAAATAAAAGTCTATATGCACAGTGCACAGTATCCCTGAAATTCAAGTTTGAACCCAGCTATAGAAAGTTACTGACATATAGATAACAAGTTTTTCGGAGAACCTGCCTTCTTTCACATAACAACTGGCTTTTCACAAAAAAACTGACCTGGATTGTCTGTATATATTGCTCTGAACCCTTAGGCCCCATCAACAGCTGAGCTTTCACTTTTCCTGGATATGAATGTCCAGCCAGCCGCCCGGGCGGGAATTACCTCCCTACATTTCCACCGAAGCGCCTTGATGATCGCCTGACTACGCCACTACGCTGCCCGGCTCTGACATCCGGCAGCTATTCCAGGGCAGAGGTGCCTTCCCTGCCAGAAACTGCCTTTGCTTTACCGAGTCTCTGACTTTTCCAGGTCTGTGGAAATTGGGGCCGTTAAGGACATGCCAGGAACCCAGCCTAGAGCGTACCCTTCCCATGTCAAAAATTTCTGTAGCTGGGATGATCAGACCCGTAGGGGGCTTGGCTTAGGTTACGTCGCCGAGGCTCCCTTCCCGACATACAGACGCCATCCCTTGGCAGAAGGACCTTTCCTGGCTGGCGGCTACTTTGCAGCGGAGCATCCTTTCCGGTCCACGCAGTGGCCTTTTGGCAGCCATATGCCTGGGGGCCAGTTACCTTTCCCGGTCAGGGGCATCCCGTTATCTGCCAGAGGGGTCTTTGCCTAGGGATTGGGGGTGCTTTGTGGAGGAGTGGGTTTGCCTTTCCCGGCCAAGGGGCCGCTTTAGGCAAATGCAAGGGTTCGTGTGCCGGAAAATCTGGCAGGGGGCCCCAGGACCCCTAAGACCCCCTGGTTACGCCACTGCTTAAGATTAAGACATATCATTAAAACATATGTAAGAGTAAGATATATCTTATTGCAAACCACAAGGTTTTGTCTTTTTATCAGTTCCTTCGAACTCTTTTCAAGTTTCCGGATGATCCTTTCCACCTGATCGCATAAAGCTGAAATCAAATCTCCTGCAGACAAATGTTCATTTCCAACATTTTGGAAACCATTAGCTATCGTCAGAATGAGAGGAATATCGCATTACTTTCAAACACTGTAGACCATGCAATTGCGCATACGCAGACTGTTATGATGTCTAATAACCAGTACCAAGGATTGACGAGAGATATATAAACAGAGTTTTAACACTGTCACAGAAACGAAGAACTGAACCTCATCATTTGTTAGCAAAAGAGAACGGTCCAAAGTGTTGTCATGAAGAACAATTTGACTCAAAGACACGACACGTTGAAAAGCACCGCTTTTATTATCACTAATGCCATAGAGAATGTATTTATGTGATGCCAGTAGGGATATTCGTTTGGATGATGTGCGTATCTTGTTTAAGTATAAAAGTGCATTGTAATAATTGTGCGAGATGTCTCTCTCCCTCTGTCCCTCTCTCTCTCTCTCTCTTTCCCTCTTTCTCTCTCTCTCTCTCTCTCTCTTTCTCTGTGTAACGTAGTGACTGAAACTTGATTGCGATGACCTATGCAGGTCGAAATGTTGTAGCACGTAATAATAGGCATAACGCAACAAACGACTTTTTTACGCCATTTTCGTCTTGATGGCTAATTTTGTTTACTTATTCGTTTTTTATTGTACCGTTTTATAGACAGTTCACACATAATGTGGCTTTTCTTAGCCCAGCGTCACGGGATATAAAACAGCGTGGTATGGGCAAGCATTTCAGACATGCAAACTGTTTCACAGGTGCTTGGAATGAAATATGTTGCAAGCCACACAAATAAGCGTAACGTTGTTATATACACGGTAATACACGTTACCCTAAACGGGAAGAAAAAACACGGAACATTGGTCAAAATAATGAACTATGCCACATTGTCTTGTTTTAGAAACATATTCAGGTTTTTATTAAATGAATCGATTTTCCAGCCTCTTAAGTAGGATTATACAAAACAGAGATTCGGTATGCGAACTGCCGCCTGCCAGACTCGCTTCGGATACGTGGCAGGTGGTCATACTGTCGTGTACACCGAAGCAAAACTTTGAATTTGGGTTGAGGAAAGAGGCCAGAGATGATGGTTCTCCAACTCACGAATGCTACGGGTGAGAGCAGCCAACTATATAGTGGGATAAGCAGCCAACTGTCTAGAGGAACGCCAGCCTGGTCCATTCAAAACGTTCGACATGTGGTCGAATTTTCTTCTTCCTGACACCATCCCACACAAAAATTGATTACCTTTTGAAGTTGTCTGTGGTTTTTCATCAGAGCAACTGCCAAACGCAGAAATACAGCACCGTAAGCGTGAGAGGACCAGGCTGTGCGGGATGGTGGCAATGATGTTTTGTCTTAGGTAATGACGTATGTGGCCGAGTCCAATCAGTAGCTGGAAACACTAACCCGTCCCCGACTGGGGGGGGGCAGTTGACCGTCTCCCCTGTGGTTTTTCTGAGATTGCGAGAGAACGAACGAACACAGAGTCACAAAACTTTGTGTACATTTTGCTTCATCTTTTTTACACCTTGTGCCAAAGTTTTGACCTCAGGTCAGGTCAGGTGCCTGACCTAGGTGAGGTCAAACGGACCTATGTCCAAAAAAGTTTAGCGCCCTGTAACTTTTTCGGGAAACAAGATATCACAAAAATACTTTCAGGGATTAGTGATCTTGACAGATGCAACAAAGCTGCTATCTCAGATTTTTCGGAATTTTTCGAGTCATTGACCTAAGGTCAAGCCTATTTTTAAGACATGTCGTCGTTTTTTCGGAAATTGACGGAATATTTCATAACATTTTTAGTGTGGAGTGAAGCAGACATCTAGTTACCATCATTGGGCAAAGTATCAATGGCTTCCAGCCACTGACCTGAGGTCAGGTCACGAATAACTGTAGTGAGCCAAAATGTACCACCGTCAAAATCAGCGATGAATTACTCAGAACGGCTAGAAAATGGCAGAACCGGCTTGCACAGACGTAAGTAATGCCATGAACCTCAAAAGGTTTTAAAAAATTGCATGTTTTGGAAATAAACAGACTCTCGCGAATAAAGCTCCGCCAATTTTGTACATTGGTAACTAATTAATTTTTCTGAATATTAAACATGAAAACCCATCACAAGAATCACTAAGATCAATAAAATGTACATAGATATGCTTTTTCGCGAAAATAAAGGAACGCTAAAATTAGTTCCCGTTAATTTCTTACTCCGTACGGCTGCGGCGCACTCCGACAGCCGGCGCGGAAATTACCGTGTCTTTAACTCAACGTTTCGGCGTATATATTGAACAAATCCGAGAAATTAGATGTGTGTCGGCATTTACAGACCTTCACTTGTGCGCTGGTGCCTTTACCTATGCGTTATTAGTCACAGCCCCTGAGATTCAGGCCGTTTCTCGGTCTGATGCATTCGGCTATGAGAAAACATACATAGGGCTTAAATTGCTTACATATTATCTAAAACTAAAAATGAGAGCAGTTTCGAGCTCTACTCGTCACAAGCTTTCCAACGGTATGCTTATTTTTATCGTGCGACCAACCGTTCGTGAGTTAGAGGGGGGCGGCCAACTGCCCCCCCCCCCCCCCAGCTGGGCATGATTGTAACCGACCGACGGTCGTGCGCGGGTTAATGTGTAACCTGCGGTACATGGATGTCCCACGAAAGGCTTAGATCAAAAATACCTCCCAGGTTCCGCACCTTAAGTTCGGGACTGTTGCTTTCTCAACAAAAGCTGATCCTTATTGGGGGGGGGGAGGGGAGGGCATAGCGAAGGTTCTGACGACTGCCATACACCATCAGCTGGATTTTCGCAAGGTCCACCGTCAACGATTCTGTTTGGAACCAAACGTCCAGAGAGGAGGGACAGCGTTCCATGCGGTTAATCAGGGTAGCCAAGTCGTCTTTTCCACTGGACACTAAAATCTGCGTGTCAGCGGTGTACTGGACAATATGGGCCTCGGGCGCAAAGTAGCTCAGGTCGTTGACAAGCATTCTATATTTCAATGGTCCCAGGGCAGAGCCCTTGAAAACGCCAATGTCGTAGTGCAGCGGCCATGACAGGCACTTTTGCTCGGTGGAGGGATCCGCGGTAGAAACGCTCTGGGTATTGTTTCTGAGGCAAAGGCGGAACCATTCAGCATCAGCTTCATGCAAATGTAATTCATTCAAGAATTTAGAGTGATCAATGACATCAAAACATTTGTTCAGATCGATCAGGCAAAAGCGTGATGACTCCCCTGTCAGTCGAAGAGGATGTGGTCAGATACATTGATCAGCCAAATCAGATGCACTTACCATACACTGTCTCGTTTGTTTGTTTGTTTGTGAGTTAGGACACACAGCCTCTTGGGCTCAGGTGTCCAAAGTCTTGGGTCAAGTCCTGTGTCTCGTCGGGCGTCAGCCAGTCGTCTGACTGACGCCCTGACGCACACTGTCTCTGGCGCACACTGTCTCAGTGGAGTGAATTGGCCTAAAACCGTGCTGAGCAGGAGAAAGAGGATTGTACTGAGAAAGACTCGCATGAAGGTGGTGCTGGACGATCCGCTCAACAACATTGGCAATGACAGGGACTAAGGAGATGTGTCTGAAGTTGGCAGGGCAGGAATGAGGACCGGATTTGTCGGCAGCATTGACGACGGAGGCTTCCAGAGGTCGGGAAAGTCATTGATATCAAGGCAGATGTTGGTGATGTTCCGGTGTTTTGTGATGTCTCGGTTGAACAACAAAAAGTAAGAAAAGTAAAAAATGCCTACAAAAATATATAACACGCTGTTGTGTTGAAAGATGTTTGCATACGAGAGAAGCTGGTCCCAAAACACTCTAGGAATATATCATATATTATATGTATATGTTATATATATATATATATACACACATATATATATATATATATATATATATATATACAGCTGCTTACAGAAATAGAAGATAGTGAGTATCATGGAGACCAATACAAAATAAGTAGCGAGTGCCAAATAGCAATGCTCAGTGCAGCATATTTATGACTGCAATGGTCCCTGGCCTGTTGTGCGGTAGTCTGAGGGTCGCTTAGGTTCCACGTTGAGACAGTGAAATGGAGTGGAGTATTCAAAACATCATAAAATGGCCTCCAAAGCGTTAAAATGTCCCAAAAGTTTTCCGCAGCTTCGTATGTCCTATACATATCTTCAGCTTTGTGTATTTCTTCATCTTGGACGTAATTCGGTGTTTGTTAAACATACCAGCTGGCGGCCCTCTGAAAATTACGCGTACCGTTGGGGGGGCGTATTTTGTCCCTTCCCCTTTCTCCTCTTTCATTCATCTGATTGTAACCATTTTTGGAGGGAAGCAACATGTATGACAATTTTATAACGCACAGGATTTAAATGGGTAGGGCCACGTTGATGGAGATCAGACAAATTCATCCGTAAAATGTGTAGTACCCTTTCCCTTTTCCGGATATACGGAACCATTCGCAACCAAATTTCATGGAAGTTACGTCCGTGTGATAAACTTGCATACTGCAAAATGGGATCAGCCATGAAGTCTGTCGAGATCAACCCAGATCAATATTTCGAAATGCTCCATTTCGACAAAATGGAGCATGAGACAACCTGGTGGATTGTTAGAACGTAGGGTGGATTGATATATCCGAAAGTTATTCGACTTACGTGGGTTATTTAAAGTCATCAGAGGTCACCCGTGGAGAAGATGCATCTCCACAAAATATAACTGAAATCATTTGCGAACATCTGTAGAAGAAGACAGAATGCTACATTTCCACAAACTGACGCTGGATGACTTCATTCGACGAGCTTGAGTGTGTTTTGGGGAACTGGCAATCGCATGCCATTATCCCCATTTATCCCCCTTATCCCTTATCCGTTTAAAAGGAAGCATTGCCAAAAACTGATTTCGGTTAGCCCACTGTGACCTCACCTAAGTCTCTTGCGCCTCTGGTTAGTAAACTCATCTTGCATGCCAATTTCCGACAAAGTTTCGTTTCGGTCAAAAGAATAGATCTCAGGGAAAATGACGAAGTACGTTTGTTAATCATTGCCTGTTAGTTTACGTCAAATGACCTGACCTAGGCTAACTGCGTCCCAAGATTGTAAGCAATTGTAACCACACAGGAAACTCCCACAAAGTTGTTAAGCCGGCCAACCGGCAGCAAAGGTTCCATAGGTATAGGTCCATAGTACCGGTCCTACGGCCGGCATTGTGTACATGCATGCAATTATCCACCGGTGACGGTGGCCCAACTGTGTAATTCGCCTTCCGGCTTCGCGTTCGGCTTCGCCTGGCCGAATTAAAAAGTTTTACGAATCAATTTTAGAACTTCACGCAGCAAAAGAGGCTCTAGGAATACAGCAAAAGACAGACCAATTGTCAGCACTCGAACCTGATTAGCACGAGTTGTTAATAAGATACATGTAGGTGAGCAATTTTTGTCTCCCACCACCTGCATCAGTGACAGTGACTAACTGTTGCGAAAAAACGGATATTGTTGTAACTGACTACTACATGAACAACCTTCAGCTCATATTGTTTGGAACTGAAAAGAAATGAAGGCGTGGTTCATTTTGAACGGAAATCCGTCAGTGACAGTTCGACAATCAAACAAACACATGTTGGAGTGAATCAGATGAGGACACTATTAGTCATATTTTAACCTTTGGACCCCCCTTCAGCCTTTGAACTTACGTTCCGAACGGATCCGCATACGGATTTATAAATGTTCCGAGGGAACCTTGGATCGGCTAAAACATTTTCCACATTTAATTACATCCTGCTGTCTTTTTCGTTTTGACGTTTTTCAGCCAGTTTGTCTCCTTTTATAATATTTTATGTATATCAGTTCGTCTTCCAACCACCCGTTAGCCCCTCATTATTGGTGATCCAGAAGTCATGGCTGGAGATTTCCGAGAACTATTGGGGGAAGTGGGTAAATAAGATTTCAAACTGTTTTTTTTTGGTCATTGCCTTGGGCTTAATGCTATAGTCCCTGAAAAGTGGACGGCGTAAGATCCCATCCCTAACCCCAGGATCTCGAGCCTTGGCAGTAGGTCTTGGCTCCTGGTCCAGTGGCCTGTGCTAGGAGAAATGAAATATTTCAGAACGCTGGGTTTTGTACAGCGGTCGACCCAGTCATGGGATGCTGGTCACGCAAACAAGAGACCTCAAAAGAGCACAATAACCCCAACTACCTGCAGATGACCTTTCCGTCTCAGTGAAAGGCGAAATGGCTTCGTATATTAAGGCAATAAAAGCAGATATTATCAATATTTTCAGTGAGACCTCTAAACCCTTTATGGCGTTGGTTAGAATAACCTTTCCCATGGTTTTGAATGAGCTCCAAATGTCTGTTAATTAAAATATGCGCTGGAACTTCACGCCGTTGCTGAAAATTAACATAATTTTACAAAGTCCAGCAGAGTAAAATGAGGCTTAGAATCCGGATCACGAGGAGCTGCTCCACTTGTTGCAGCCACGTCACGCTATTACGATGTTAAGCACCGTGACGGTCTGAAAATGGCCGTGTGTAGAATACAGATGGCCACGGTGCTGACTATATTGATCGGCGTCATGCGGCAGAGGGGCGCGGGACCGTCAGCGACCGTCGCGTGAACGAGAGGCGCGGCCGCCGAGACCGCCAGGAACAGGTGCGCCTGTTCCGGGCGGTCCAGCCAGGAACAGGCCGAGCCGCTCGCGCCTGCGCGGCCGGCTCCCGCGCATGCGTGCGCTGAGATGGGCGTATATCGATGGCGCCAGCCCAAAACCGTGGCACTCCGTGCCGTGCCTTCTCCCGGGTAGGGCTTAAGAGGACTCTGCCAATTACGACGTGTTATTCCTGTGTTGGAGCGAGTGACTGTTCGTGTGTGCCGTCGTGCAGGGGCGTCAATTTCTGTAAATTACTGGGTGGGCCGAGTCGTGGGCCAGACAACCTAACGTCCCCCCAAATGTGGGTTTCTCAATGGATTTAGCCCACTTTATTTTGGTCAAGGGAAATTTTTGAGTTTTTGTTACTGTT
The DNA here is from genome assembly GCA_030062745.1 of Capitulum mitella. Taxonomy (NCBI): domain Eukaryota; kingdom Metazoa; phylum Arthropoda; class Thecostraca; order Pollicipedomorpha; family Pollicipedidae; genus Capitulum; species Capitulum mitella. The sequence continues at coordinate 43,573,121 of CP099839.1, read as the reverse complement.
TTTCGGATAAAAATTGCGGATGTCCCATGTATGTAGGTACATATATGTATGTATATGTATATATGAAGAAGTCAGAAAGAAAGGTAGATAAATACATCACTTTATGCCTTATTGTATACTTTCTATCTTTTATCTACTGCGGCCATTTCTTTAGTTTTTTGGCTCTATTCGCCTTAAAATGGCAGAAAATATTGGAGGGGCCCAAACCAACATTGGAGGAGCCCAAATCAACATTGGGTGGGCCAAGGCCTCCTCGAAAGAATACAAATCGACACCCCTGCCGTCGTGCAGAGCCTTTTTTTGACATTTTGTACGTTTCATTCGTGTTTTCGACATTTTGTACTTTACGTGTTTGTGCATTTTACTAGGATCGTTACTTACGTTACACGATTTGTGTAGCATGTAACGTAAAGAGGTGATTTTAATAAATAACTGTGAGAGTGAATGATCTTTCCCTCCTTTGTGTGGGGTGTCGGAATTGCTCTAAGGTGACCGTGTATCTATTTCTAAATCGCGTTGCAACTGCCGTCTGGTAGGCGGAGCAATGGTTGCAAGGCCAAATCCTTACTGGCGGCCCGACTGATCACCCAGTCGCCGGTGTGGTGAGAAGGCGCCTAAGACGTATTTTGCACGTGAATAACAGCGCCGTGAGCCAGCCCCCGGACGAACCGGCGTCTGTCGGCCGTAGACGCAGGTACGGTCCGCCCAGAACGTCATCGATGCCCGGACCGTGACAGATTAGCCGTTCGAAGCGGGGCGTTCGACGGACCTGGGGCCGCTGATACCGACCGCACTCGCCGGCCGTATCGGCAGCACGGCAGAGGAACGGACAGCGGACGGGCTCACAGCAGGGCAAAACAGGACTTCCTCGTCTCAAGTGCGATAAGATGGCCAACTTTGTGCTGCACTTATGACCTGTTCGAATATAATCCGACGTCCGCCCCTGCCGACAAGCTCCCCAGTCTCACACCTCGGCGAGCATACATGCACTCTGCGGCAGTTGTACTGGCTCCTGTCGGCAACCAGTAACCGGGAACCGGGAACAGAAACACGTTAATGTACGCATGCAAAATGTGCGTATGATAAATGTTCTCATGCGTCTATTCTACACGTAAGCTTGCAGATGTGTAAAAGTGCGTTATGGTAAAACAAAAACGCATGCTCACACACCCCCACCCACTCCACCCACACCCACATCTACACACCAACCCACCCACCCCCATACACGCACGCACAATAGGATACGATACAAAATGCGAAAACATACGATTATAAAAAAACAACTTTATATCTTTCTTAGCACTGGTACGGCGACGACTGGTTGAGCTGGTAGCTACGTTGTCTGAAAATTGGTGCGAAACGCCGAACATTGCCTTTATCGACATCAAGAATATTTGGCTCTGCGTGGCTAACGAACGAGCAGCAATTTGAAACTCTCAGTTTCGTCGGTAAACAAACGAGTAGATTGTACATTTACCCAGTCTTGTGCAAAGTTGTGAGAACTTTATATAAATGGCTTTTTTTAAGGAAAAGTTCGTGTCCGAGGATTTCAGAAAATTATTGGAGAGATCTGCGTAGAATTTCACACCGTTTCTTTTCAGTCATTCCCGCAAACTTAATGCTCAACATTCTCCGCAAAGAGGAGACCGAGATCTTCCTAACCCAGCTTCCCACTCTTCCCAGGATCTTCAAACATGTGAAAGTGTGGTAAAATTACGACACTCCTTATGGCACCGAATACTGTACGGGCGACTGACACATATTTATGAAACATGGTTTAATGTCTGGGTACAATTTAGACGCTACAGGTACACGGGTGTGTATGAGTAAGACCTCTCTAGTTATGAAGGCATCATTGTATAGTTATTTCCAGCACTCGATGGCGCGGGCTTCGGTGAACTGCGTTTGCCGTCGTCTCATTGAACGGAGGCCGGCGGTGAGCAGCTCACTTAAATCTAGTGGTATCACTTAAATTTCTTGGCCTCCCCATATCAGTTATATCACCCCAACGCAAAGCATACGCACATTTGCGCACGTTCAGTGGACTTTCATATATGAGCTTTTAGTGCATTGTTACGGAATGGCCACCGCCTCAGGAGGCGGGAGGGGGAGCTAACTACCAACTACCGATATGAATGTATGCCCAAGGTGATCCTTTCGTAGTGCGATTTCAGGCGAAATTCCTTTTGTGTGAGATACCATACGGTATTGGTACGCTATTTCTTTTTACAACATAAATGCTTTCTAAACATGGGAAGCAAATCTTACAATATTTACGTCATTCCTATATAGAATAATTATGAGCAGCGAATGTGCTTCAGATGGCAGCTTTGATTGTCCGTAAGCCTGCAGCAAAAATACTCTGTCATCTCGCCACATCGCCAAAGTAACGCCAGGAGGATGTTGACCTGCCCAGTCTCGACGACTGATGTTCGAGATGGATGCTGAAACGTCTTTTCACAGCAAGGACGGGATGCGAAGAAAAAGGAAATCCACTGAGTCCTTTTCTCCGTCGCAGTTCGACCTGATAACGTTTTGCTCTATAGTTATTTCGGGCAAAGATGTCCTTTTCTCCGTTGCAGTTCAGCCTAATAACGTTTTACTCTATAGTTATTTCGGGCAAAGATGTTCTTGTCTCCGTTGCAGTTCAGCGTAATAACGTTTTGCCGGATAGTTATTTCGGGCAAAGGCGTCATTTTTGTCGCCTGCCGATCGCGCCTTAATTTCATTTGCATAAAAATTCAAAGAGACTTTGATAAACATTTGGTTCGATTTTCTATTTTGGCGAATGCCTGGACACTTGTGCATCTATCTATCCCAACGTCCATCGGGTGAATAGGAGAGACAAAAATGAACGAATAGACAAAGAAAGACAAAGAAGCAAATTACCGCGACAAAAACCCCCATCAGTCAACCGCTAGACGTGCACCCTGTGTTGCTTCTCAATGTCGATCACTGACCAGATCAGGGGAAAGCTTGAAAGCATCAGTCCAACAATGGAACAGCTGAAACGAGCACCGATCAAAGTGCGGAAAATCATGGGACACATGGGTGAAAGTAGTTCCTATAATTGATTGATACCATTCCATTCTCACCAACACTGGGTGAGAAGAAGAGCTAAGAGGTAAGAACTACAAGGGCGGCGCTGGGGCCTCGGTATAAGGTGGACCGTCAAAAGCTCTTCGAGACTCCATTTCTCCCTTTAAATGGTTTTCAGTTCTTTTAATCTATTCTCCCAACGTCGTACATCAGATATACCACCGTCGGCATTTGAGGTGTCTCATTTATGACTTTCCACAACGCTTTTTCACGGACTTTGGTAAATCTAATAGCAAGGGCTAATTTTTTCCACAACTCGCCATGTAAAGCACCATAGAGAAACACTCACCAAGTGGCCTCATTTAAATATTTACGGATGCGCGTCCTTGATCATTCATAGCCAATACCAACACAATGTTACATTTTTCGAAGTTAAACACATTAATGCACCTTGTGCGTGTGCGTTTCACAAACAAAATGTGAGTAACCGTGCCATAGCAGTATCGCGGCAGCAGTATTTACCGATTCAGTTTTGAATACGTACCCGATTTTTTTACAGTCTTGTTGGGCAGGCACAATAATTTCACAAAACTATGTTCCTGTCATGTAGTAAAAATGTCCATTCGAGACCGACTGCAGTCAGCGGTAAAACGTTTCAGGAGAAGGGGGAGGGAATACCCTGCGGGGTGCACGCAAACACCGTCAGTTGATCCGATGTGACATATGGCCGTGATGCATCAACCTGAAATTCTGATCCTGCGCAGTCAGGTCGCTTTATCCATGAAGAAGTGCTGCATTACGCCATCCGACGCCTTTCACCATGCATGTTGGGTATCATCAGAAATGCCCAACAAACATACCAAACAGTGTCATCACATCACAGCCACTTCTGATCGCTTTGGCGGCAGCCAAAAACTACCTTTCATCCTCCTCTGTCCCTGTGACCTGATAACACTAGCGACGTCACAAATTCAGACAGGAGCAAGGAGGGGCTCAAACCATAACGGTAATGGGGCAAACGCCACTTTCCAGCCCTTGGCTTCCATGCATCGCGACAAGGGCGGCGCTAAATGCTCCCTCCCATCTTGCTTGCCCTTCTTTGGTGCTGATTCTACCGTAGACTGTCACGTGTGTCCACAATCAGCACGACCGGCAATCGCAGTAATATGTACTGAGTTTACGGCCGGCAGAACAGAGCGAGTCCCTACAACTCGCAGTTAATTGGTTTACTGAAAACGCACCACACCCACGCTACTTTCAACAAGATCACGAGCAGATGATCGTGTAAAAGTGACATGACCTGCAAGTGCTACAATCTCGTCCTGTTCAAACAGATTCCATTTCATGTGGACACGGAACGTGTGCAGAAGTGTCTAAAGGCGTTCTTATCATCCTTTTTCGCACGCACAGTGAAACTTTCCGCTCTTTCGGACTTCCATCGTGAACACCTCTTGAGAAAAAAATAGAAGTTCCTGCTGAATCGGCAGCATGCGTCACGTCAGTAATGTGCTTGCATTTAAGACGAGACATGTAATGACACTGTGGACTAACAGTAACATTCCGATGATAGACTGGTGCGGGAAACGATATACATTTTCGGAAATGGTGACATTTTATATTTTTTTTATAAATTTAGTCTGAACTTGTCAAAAGGGAGTGAAGACCAGCGTGCGTGATAAGCATAGCTTGTAGCCTGACCCTTACCCCACTACCCTAGTGTTCTCAAATATGAAATAATTTTACCCTAGACGCCGAATCGGTTGGCGATGGACGATCTTTTTTCGTGCCGTGCAACTCCACCATACCGCCGCCTCGCGACCGGTTCGCCCACCTGCATTTAGCCTCAGGCCAAATGCAGCTGCCCATTCTGGCACTCGAACCCAGAATCTGCCTTTCACCGGACTCGTTATCCATCAGGTCACGGCGGTGACAAATTGTCGACCAGTGCCTTTTTCTCACCAACCATGACTACACAACTAAGCCTGAAGTGAAAACAGAACGATCAGAGAGGTTGCGAGCTGAAACTCTGGACGTAGCATCGTTGAAAACACAGCACATATGCACACCAGCGTATACAGGCACAAGTTATCTTTCCCGTTCACCTCTCTCCTTTCATCAATTCAAAATACGGTGGTGAACTGCGGAAGCTGCCGTTCGCCTGTCGCTTCTCGCCCGGCCGGGGCCGCACTGTGACGTCACGGCTCCGGTTTGGGGACGAGTCGCGCCATCTGTCGCGCCGAAAGTGATTAACCCAGTGAGCGGCGGCCGCTGGCGGCGGTTTCACTGTCGCACCGCCAGCTGGCGTGTTCCGGAATCCCGCCGCCGATCCGGCCACCTGAGCCTGCCGACTCGGCGGCGCTGCAGACTGTCACAGCTCGTCCGTCAGACGGCCCGGACGAGCTGTCACAGCTCGTCAGACGGCCCGGACGAGCTGTCACTGCTCGTCCGCCCGACGGTCTGGTGAGCTGGAGCGGCCAGGCTTTTAACAACAGCTACGTAGCCAAAGGGGGAACGGTTGGGCGATATCCCACTCTGGCAATCTAAAGAAAAAACATTGTCAGTGCTCGGAGCGAGCAGAGGGGCCTTTTTCTCGAGAATATGCCTCTTTGATCCGCCTCCTCTCTCAAAGTAAAATCCTGGTGACGTCTTTGGACAGCACCAGGAATCGGAAAGTCCCAGATATTAAATTTTCCGGATGTAAATTTTATGTATGTCTAGGTGGTGCGAGACCAGCCCAGTGCATTCAAAGCGCCAGTAAGGGGATCAAAATATGGGGTGTGAGATAAAAATCCTATGGCGTGAGAGAAAATTTTTATGGGCGACTAGAATTAGTGCTGTTGTCTCATATTTCTCCATGCGTCGTGGTGTCTAGGACTCTCCAGCGACGAAATGTTCTCCATCGCGTCTCCTTTGATCCTTTCCTGAGCAGGAGACTCCGAGTGGCTTTGCTGTGGGAAGTAAATCGCTTGGTGAATTAGGTGATGTTAAAGGACCAGATATCGTTTTTTTTTTTTTTTGAAGCCAAAACCTTCGGCACCAAAACACAGTGGCAAAAACACAACATCTGCAGCAGTGTTGAGCTTAACTATGAAATCGTCCCTTTCTAAGAAGGAAAACGCATAAAAATTATTGCTTTTTTGAATGCAGTGTCCATTCATGCATTCATCCTTCCATCCATCCAGCACCGCCTCAGAATGGATGGCAACGTTGAACCAGAAACCGAGAGACTCATACGGTCGCGGGACCTCCCTATCGCGAAGTTTCAAAGCACTCTAGGGATCCTGCAGCTCCGTCGACTTCGTATCAGGCGGGAAACGGAAAACAACGGAGCGACGTCACGAGTACGTAATGGACTCGGCGTGGTATAGACTCCGTTACCCCGTCTGAAACACTGAATGTGTTATGGTGCAAATGGCACAGCTGGTGAATCAGACTTTGCTAAGAGCCTGGCTCGCCGCATGTCGTCTCTAGATCCGCCTCTGACACAAGACCGATATCAACAACTCGTTGACATTATCGAAACATCCACCAAGGGACTTGGTAGATAAAACATTCGTGACGGTTAGCTCGCTGGTGGATGGATGTATTGCCTCATCTCGTTCTTCGTTGCAGTGAAGATGTATTTTTGTCGCAAGCTTAGTTTCCTCATGACACGTCAATGTGAGGTGTCTGTTTTGTGAAAAGTATCTGCTAACACTGGAACACTTGACATAACATTACGTTTGGTAGTCGAGCGCGGAGAACCGCATTTACCACTACATTCTTCTTATACGATAAAAGCACAGTTTTAAAATTACATTAAGAGCAATATAAATTACGCTTAAGAAACAGCGCCTGCTTTTCATCTGGCCAGTGCGTCCGTGATCCCACAAGGCACGACGCATGGTCCCCAATCGGAATTCAACGATCGGTCTCACTCGCATCGCAGGACGCGGACCGGCACTTCTCAGCCACGTTGGAAAACACTCGGTAGGCAAAACTGCGCAGTTTTGCAGCCGTGCATCCTTGAAATAATTCACAAATCAACCCGAAAATATGGAACACGCTGTTTTAAGCGCCACCTATAACATCGCCACGTTTATCGTCGTGCCATCTACATCGCTTCATCAGAAGCGCCACCGAGAAAAAAAGCGGATGGCGCGTTCGAGCACATCTGCCCTCTCGTTCTCGTAAAGTCCAATCAGATTCCCCCAAACCCCTTCTTTCCAGCGCGGTAGTTTGTCAGTCGACCTCTTCCCTTAATTCTGCAGTTTAAAATGTCTAGAACCGGTAGACGGAGCTTTAACCTTCTCCAACAGCAAACCAAACCAACGCTCAATTTTGGTGTAGTTCAGAGGCACGCTGTAAACTCATTTCGACAATACTAAGTTTTTTACCCACGAGTCATTGCATGGTGGTCCATTTCAAGCAATAACGGACTCTCGTGGGCGCCGCCGTCCCCCCCCCCTCCCCACCCACAATAGGGAAATCTTCCGTTTTTTTGCGTAAAACAGCGATTTATTCGATTACCAGAAGGAAATTAAAAAATGCTCAGCTGAAGCAGCCTGGAGGAGTTCATTGCCGTTCCAACGTACCAGCTAGTTTCCTCTTATTGGTGATATTGAGAGTGCCGTTTAGAAAAGTATGAAGGCTCGCAAGGCCAGTTTTACACTGAACGCGGACGGATTTTGTGTTTTTTGATGACATTGACACAGAGAACCAGAATTTATTTTTCGGGGGAAAATAAATGGAAAATGTTCACGTGAAGCATCTTTCAGTGGCAGTGGAGCAAAAAAGGCAACATGATGCGTACAGTTGTATTTGCGCCATTTCATGTTTTTTTCGATAGGCATGTACGGCAGAGGTCAACTGACCCAGGTTAACGGGTACTTATTTTAGCGTTCTCACTATCCAGACGTCATTGTCAACGTTTCGTTCTTAACCGCTGTGACAGCCACGGACTAACTTGCTATGGTGAAAAAAAAATTGACAGACACGTGGTAAATTTGCCAGGTTTTAATTTTAGCGAACGTCTTGTTACAGCATTTCGCCGTTCACACCGAACGTTTGTTTGCAGATTTATCCCAAGCTAACGGATCAGGACACGAAACATAATCTTTAACGTTTTAAGCGGGCCAGTTTGGATATTTTTTTGCAGTGATGCCCACAGCGTACGGAGGCAGTCTGCTTGTCTCCTTCTCCATACATTTTGCTGTCGACATCCACAAGCTCCGTAACTTCCAGTTTGTTCATAGGAGCTTCCAATGGTGATCTCACGCGCTATGCAGTAAGACACCTAATGACCGACCAGGGGTACAATCTTAGAGGGGGAGGGGGCAACCATGTTTGTCCCCCTCTTCAGACATTTGGGAGTCGGGGAAGTGGATTTAAATGCTATTGGGTGACGACGTTCGCCTCAAAGCGACTGTCGTCGAAGCAAAGGTTCGGAGAGTGTCTAAGAGCACGCATAACGTCGTATGTGACACCACAATTTCGGCCATTAGGCTAAAGACGCCTTTGAGTTTAATAAACAAAATATATTCACGATATCTGTGCAGTCCAGGTCACACGGAGTCGTGGCGTGCTCATACAGAATGGGCTAAATAGGTAACCATATGTGATTCTGAATGCCCACATATAACAAAATATGTATTTTCCGCATTGATGACATTGATTAAGAGCAATTTTGTGATTTCCTATACCTACCCGAATATTTTTTAATCCAAAGCCGAATTTCTACATCTCATCCCTCAAATGTAATGCGATGTCAAACTCGCAGCTTTTCATCAGTACAATGCTAGCCTCGCCAGTGCTAAACAAATGTACCGTGCAATGCACTGAGACAACCCGAGCATGAAAAATGAATTTTTAGTAGGCATCGTAGCCTAATATGGGTGCTCGCGACGACTTGCCCTAGAACTGCGACAGCTTCATGCGAAATCCGCTTTGAGTTCTACACCAGCAACCAGCAAAGCACAAGAAAAGATGCAAAGAGCAATCAACTTACGATCAACTCTCCAGTACTGCAAATGTACAGTGCAAAATGACGCCAACTGTGCTCAGTGACAGGACAAGATCAACAGACAGAATATTGTTTGTTTGAGAGTTACGGCACAGAGCCTCTTGGGTTCAGCTGCCCAGAGTCCTGAGTCAAGTCTTGTGTTTGGCGTAATCAGCCATCTAAGATAGAGTCTAGGTCACTTTGCCACCCAACAATGCGTCGAGCGCAAAAATCGCGCTAGCTCCGCTTCAGCGCCTGCTGATTGACAGCATATGTTCTGGCAGGGACTAAGCCAGTATATAGCAATGGTCATGTTTCATGCTGTTTTGGTTATCAAATATGGATCATGATGACAAATAACTTGACATAATTAGCTTTATATGGCAGTTTACTGAGAAGTATGGAGTTGTAACGTTTAATGTTAAATTGATACTACAGTGAACCGCACAGGAGATCTAGTATTACACTAAACGTTTAGTATATACTGTCGCTGGCAGAGCCATCTATTGACAATCTGACGAACGATTTCGTCGTGGATATTGCGCGAAACGGATCACCATGGTTAGAAATACAAACATCTGGGTTGTCAGTACACGAACACTAAACAACTCAGATACGTGCCATCGTCATCATCGTCTTGTTCTGTGTAAGTAAAATGAAAGATGAATAGGGAGTACCTCGTCAAATGAACAAGAATCTTCTCCGTAAGTGTACAACGAGCTAAACATTTGTTGGCACGTAAGGGACGTCTGGGTGCTCGTCATTAACACGAACTACGTGAGCTCGTTGACAGGTGACGAAGCAACATCTGCGTGGAATTCGCGTGTTGGTCGTAACAAAGACAAGTCTTAGCAGCGTTTATAGCTTCCCGCCAGAATTCAAACGCGATTTTCCACTACGCGATAGATAAGATGCACAGGGCCGATTATGGGTTAGCTGCCTAAGAATTACAAATCAGTATGAGATACACAGACTACCCACTCTGTTTGTCATAGGTAAACAGACGAAGGTCGTTTTGGAAAAGCTTTATCCAGTATGCTGTGTGCTTCTCACTCATGAATGCACTAGAATTATGGCTTGCTGATTATTGCCAGTTTTTAAGGAGGTGCTTGTAGAACCTCACCTAGCCTAACTTAATCTATCCTCAACTAACCTGACCATGGGAATATCAAGATGTTGTGCTGCAGACGGACTGTTCGGTCTCCGTGCACTTTTTGGCTGGGAAAGAAAGCTGAAACACTGATATACTGCATGGCAACACCCACCATAAGCAATCTAAGGCCATGCCATTTTTTCAGAGAAGAATAAACAATGGAAAAACTTATTAAAACTGTCCAAATTCTCCATTTTTTGTTCAACGAAGCAGGGATTTTGCAGCCAAACAGCATTGGCTGGAGTGTAACAATGCCCGAATCTTGGCAGAACTGCACTGAAATTTCGGTCCAAAATGTCACATTTGACGGTGAGCTGCAATTTTAGCATGTTTGTGATGTAATGTCTGATATGTTTTGCAGTAGATAATTTCCCTTGTATGAAATTTCTGGGAACCAGCAAAACATCTTCCACATAACCAAAATTTCAGGTATCCAAACCTTGAATACATATTTTGACTTTTCGGGACTGGCAAAATTTTCTTCCATGTGTCAGGAATTCTATACAAGCAGACACCATGCATGCAATCTTATCTCAATATTTTTTTTTTCAGGTGGGCTCCAGGATACAAAGTGGATTGGCTAAATCCAGTACATTGTATGATCCACCTCGGTACCATGAATTTAATCTGAACTGGTTGCGCATGCTGAGTTTTTCATCTTTCACGTGATGCTCTAGCACCACCTTAAGCCCCAACTTGGGCTTGGCCCAAACATGTTCAGATATGTCCAATAGGGCGCTGCCTGCATTGGGTTGGGCAGAGCCCGAATTCCGGCTCAGCCCAACTATGTTCAGATATGTCCGATAGGACTCAGCCCGCATTATGTTGGGCACAGCCCCAACTTGGGTTAAGCCCAGCGCTGCTCAGATTAGCCCGATAAGGCTCAGCTCGCCTTATGCTGGGCAGAGCTTAATTTGGGCTGAGCCCAACTAAACGCACTTATGCCCAATTTCAGCAGAACAGAGCGAGGAAAATTTCCTCAGAGAATACCCGCAGAGCCCAGGCTTTTGCAAATAAATGCTTACGCGTAGAGCTACCACATTTTTTGACTCCGAGAGCAGGCTCTGCCCTGCATCTTACCTCGGAAAATCCACGACCGACCCGCAAGAAACTTTTAATGAAAAAGCCCACGAAGGCCCACAGCTTAAAACTTGATTCTAACTTTTAACCCGCGCACAACCGCCGGTCCGTTTCGAACATCGGCGACTGGGGGGGGGGCAGTTTACTGCCCCCCTCTAACTCACGAACGGTTGGTCGCACGATCAAAATAGACACACCGTTGGAAAGCCTGTGACGAATAGAGCTCGAACCTGGTCTCATTTTTAGTTTTAGATAATATGTAAGCTAATTTACGCCCTATATGTTTTTTTTCTCATAGACGACTGCATGAGACCGAGAAATGGCCTGAATCTCAAGGGCTGTGACTAATAACGCATAGGTAAAGGCACCAGCGCACAAGTAAATGTCCGCGAATGCCGATACACGTCTAATTCCCTCAGATTTGTTCAATATATACGCCGAAACGTTGAGTTAAAGACACCGTAATTCTCCTGTCAGCCGTCAGTGTGCGCCGCGGCCGTATGCAGTACCAAATTGATGGGAACTAATTTTATTGTTCCTTTATTTTCGCGAAAGAAGACAATCTACGTCAATTTTATTGATCTTTGTGGTTCTTGTGATGGTTTCTCACGCTTAAATTTTGGAAAAATTGATTAGTTGCCAATCTACAAAGTTGGCGGAGCTTTATTAGCGAGAGCCTGTTTGTTTCTAAAATATTCTACTTTTTGAAACTTTTTGAGCTTCCTGGTATTAATTACGTCTGTGCAAGCTATTTCTGCCATTTTCTACCCATTCTGAGTAATTCATCGTCGATTTTGACGGTGGTACATTTTGGTCCACTACAGTTATTCGTGACCTGACCTTAGGCCAATGACTGGAAGTCACTGATACTTTGCCTAATGACGGTAACTAGATGTCTGCTTCACTCCACACTAAAAATGTTATGGCATATTCCGTCAATTTCCGAAAAAACGGCGATATGTCTTAAAAATGAGCTTGACCTTAGGTCAATGACCCGGTAAATTCCGAAAAATCTGAGATAGCAGATTTGTTGCATCTATCACGATCACTAATCTCTGAAAGTATTATTGAGATATCTTGTTTTGCGAAAAAGTTAGAGGGCGCTAAACTTTTTTTGACATAGGTCTGTTTGACCTGACCTAGGTCAGGCACCTGACGTGACCTGAGGTCAAAATTCTTACACGAGATGTAAAATTGATGGAGCAAAAGGTGCACAAAGTTTCGTGGCTCTGTGTTTGTTGGTTCTCTCGCAATCCCAGAAAAACCTCAGGGGGGCAGTCAACTGCCTCCCCCCAGTCGGGGACGGGTTAAATAAACACGACCACATAGCAAAAAAGATCACTCAGAAAAAGTACCAGGTGACGCATACATGACACTTCGTAATATGGCGTGGCAAATTTGTTTACATTTTTAGTAACCACACAAATAATGTATCTGTGATGTGTGCTGACTTCATACACAGTCGACTAAAGCGTAACGTTACAACTTGAACGCAGCCGTCCGCCCGGCGGGAGTCCCCGGGTCAATCTCCGGTCGTCCGTCCGCCAAGCGCCTGCGCCCGTCTCGACCGCGACCGCCGCCGCAGGCGGTGACCTTGGCCGGGTGGTGACCAATCCCAGCCGGGCGCAGGGCGGTGAATGGAACACGCAACACTACATTTCCCTCCCCCAAACGTGCAGGCGGTCGCACAACCCGCCCGCTACGCGAGCGATAAGTTCCAGCAATGTGGTCCCCATGGCTGCCATCGCCGCGACCGACACCATCACTGACGGCATCGTCACCGTCACCTTCATTGCCGCCGTCACCAAAGCCACTGCCTCCAGGACTGCTGCCGTTGCTGCTGCTGACGCCGCTTCCGGAGCCGCCTCCGCCGTTGCTACCATCGGTGCCTCCAGCTCCAGCGCCGCCGCCACCGTCGCCCCGCGATGATTTCTCTTTGCCGTTCCTCCTGACGGTCGGGAAGGCCCGCTGGGAACAAGTCCACGCCTGACTTGTGGGCGGATGTGCGGCACGGGGAGAGTCGTTCCGCATGGGTCCTGACGCCACCCTCAAGCTCAAAGGAGACTGGACCACGCTCTCCTGTAGCAATACATGGTCCAGGGAACTACGCCCGTCCTTAACGCGGTCGCTGCATCGGTCAACAGAGCACGAGATCGCCAACCTTGATGTCTGGTTTACGAGTACACTGGCTGTGATAGTGTTTCATCTTCCGCTGCCTGTTGCGGACATGTTGCTGCACTGCGCTGTCCTCTCCAGAGCCGCTGCTGTGTCACGGAGTTCTCCAGAGATGTCCGCAGTCGACGGCCGTGAAGCAGCCCCGACAGACTGCGTCCGGTCGTAGCGTGGGGTGTGGCGCGATAGACGATCAGGAAGCGCTGGATGTGGCGCCGTCGATCCGCTCCCTTCTGGTCCGCCATCCGGAGTGTCGCTTTGAAACTGCGTTTGAAACGCTCAACTGCGCCTGCGCCCGCTGAATGGTAAGGCGACACTTCAATGTGTCTGGTCCCGTTAACACGGAACAACGTCGCAAATTTCTCAGACGTAAAGTCACTGCCGTTATCAGTCACGATTCCTTTGGAGATCCGTCTATTGACTCAGCGGACATCAAAAAGTCGATGACAGCGTCGGTGCTTGGCTCACGCTCAAAAGCGATCTCTGGCCACTTGGAGCAATGATCCACAAGTACGTTGCCGTGCCTCTGGTTCGGTGGACCCGCCATGAGGCTGCTAAAGTCCACTCCCACTTTGTCCCAGGCAGTTGCTGGCAGTGGGACTGGGATGGGTGGCGTGCGGTACGTCTTCGCCGTTTGTCGGCGGCTGGGCAGGTTGGGCAGTCCCTTATGACCGCTTCCACATCTCTGTCCATGCCCGGCCACCAGTGATGGCGCGCAGCCGCTGCTTCGTGCAGACAATGCTGGGATGGCTATCTCGGGCGGACGCCAACACGCGACTTAGAGAAGACCAGGTAGTCTGTACGACAACAGTTTTACCCGCGCCCGACATTGGGTCGGCGACGATCACGCCCGACTGGGGGGTCGACCGCCCTACTCTAACTCGCGAACGGTTAGCCGAACGATAAAAATAAGCACGCTGTTGGAAAGTTCGTGACAAGTAAAGTTCTAAACTGGTGTCATTTTTAGTTTTGGATAATATGTAAGCCATTTGCGCCCTATATGAGACCTGCATGAGACCGAAAAATAGCCTGAATCTCAAGGGCTGTGGCTAATAACGCACAGGTGAAGGTCTGCAGATGCCGATACATCTCTAATTTATCAGATTCGTTTAATATATACCCCGGAATGTTTAGTTAAAGACACGGGAATTTTTACTCATGTTGTCGGCGGGCGCCGCAGCCGTACGCAGTAAGAAATTAACGGAACTAATTTTAGCGTTCCTTTATTTTCGCGACATAAGACTATCCTTGTAAATTTCATTGATCTCAGTGGTTCTTTTTATGGTTTCTCATACTTAAATTTCGGAAAAATTCATTAGTTACCAATTTATACAATTGGCGGAACTTTATTCACGACAGCCTGTTTATTTCCAAAATACGCAACTTTTTAAACTTTTTGGGGTTCATGGAGTTACTTGGTCTGTACAACCCAATTCTGCCATTTTCTACCCATTCTGAGTAATTCATCGCTGATTTTGTCGGTGGTATATTTTGACTCACAACAGTTATGCGTGACCTGACCTCAGGTCAATGGCTGGAAGTCATCGATACTTTGCCCATTGACGGTAACTAGATGTCTGTACCACTCCAAACTAAAAATGTTATGAAAAATTCCGCCAATGTCCGAAAAAACGGCGACTTGTCTTAAAAATGGGCGTGGTCTTAGGTCAATGACCCAGCAAATTTTGAAAAATCTGAGATGGCAGATCTGTTGCATCGATTAAGGTCTCTAATCCTTGAAAGTATTATTGTGATATCTTGTTTCTCGAAAACTTCCAGGGCGCTATGCTTTTTTGGAAATATGTCCGTTTGACCTGGCCTAGATCAGAGACCCGACTTGACCTGAGGTTAAAAGCTTGACACAAGGTGTAAAAATGATCAAGCAAAAGGTAAACGAAGTTTCGTGGTGCTGCGTTTGTTCGTTTTCCCGCAATCCTAGGAAAACGCCAGGGGGCGATCAATCGCCCCCTCCCCCCAGTTGGGGGAGGGTTAACCCTATTGATAAGGGCTAAAGTCGGCCCAAATAATACGAAAAAACTGGGATGCACCCTGGATCAAAGCGATGTTGTTGGTGACGACAAAGTCCTGGCCGACTTAGGTTGTAAGGATACGCTTCATTTTTGAAAAACCGTTCAAAGCATGTTGGACATGCGGCGTGCGGCGAATGTTCGTTTGTTCAGCAGTCAGCTATTTGGGGACCGGAAGCTGTGTGATAAAGATACGCTTAATTTAAAAACAAAAAAAAAATCGTCCAAGAAGTGTTTCTGTCTGATGCCATGTCGGCTTTGCAGAATACAGTTTTGACCGTTTTTGTCGTGTTTTTGAACGCACGAAGCAGCAGACTGGCGGAAACCATTGCGGTTCTAAATAGTTGCGATTGTAAAGGAGACCTTCGTAACCAGGGTCGTACCCAAAGGGTCCATGGGGGCCATGGCTTCCCCTGAGCCAAGCAGTCTTCACGAGATATATGGCGATTTCGCACGAATAATGAATAGTGATCATAGATATGTTGCAAATGTAGATATTGTGTTTCCCTCTGTGTTAATTATGGGATAAATTACACAACATTGCTGCTTTTTCCTATCAGTCTTGTCATATGTCAGTGGCGTATGACAAAATTTGGCATTTGGCCCCCATCCTGAGGAAAATTCTGTCTACGTGGCTGGCCTGGAGGTTGCAACGCCATGAGGTACGATCGGTAACCCCCTTCCTTGGCCTGGCGGCTCCAGTAAACTTTTTTCGTCCTTCTCTCGCCATTTTATTCAAAGTCAGGCACGTGTGCCACTTTCTGCGCTCTCCACTTCACATCCGCCACCAAAATATCATCACGGCATATCCTAATGCGAAGGACGCTAATGTGCGCCGAGCGCTGAATATCCTTTACTTAAATTTGACATTTGACCACCCCCCCCCCCCGAGGAAAACCTGGCTACGTGCCTCCCCGTAACACACATCGATGCTGTGCCTTGTAACCATTCACATGTTTGGGATGTGCCATGAAAGCGGCCTTACCCAAACACGAGTGTTCCTTGTTTTTTTCAGAAACGAGTACAAAGAATCACTTCATAAGAAACGTACAGGTGCTCGGATGTCACTGATAACGACGTCACTGTTACAAGGTAGATTGTCGTAGATATCACGATAGCAAAGCAGTCCTTCATAGATCTCTCGACCCATCACGAACGATAGGGTGGTCGAAATACTAGAGACTCGTAATAACGACCCAAAAGGTCGTGTTCGAACGAGGCAAAGGGTGTGCAGTTTTGCGGTAAACGCGTATGGTCGTAAATCTTACAAACGCTTGTCGAAATGAGTTTACAGTCCACTGCTGGCAATCCTTTGAAATGCTGTTCATCCCAAAGCTGTTTAGCCATAGCTGAGGGCACAATATTTCGCCACCATTATGCCACGTGAGGTTGAGGGTAGAGTCATTGTTTTTTTTAGATCCGCTGACGCTGGATTAGCGTTCTTCTGACATCTGAGTGCCAGACGGTACGGACAGCAGCAAACTGGTTGGTCAGCTTTTTAGAGTCTGCAGCGTACCGATGTCGCAAACCTGGGATGGTTTCTGGCAACATTGTCTCCCATTTTCATTTCCATCAACAACATCTGACAGGAAGCCACTGTGTGAAGGAACCCTTATGAACGAGTACAGATCTGACGACACTGCATCTGACACTTTCTCCCGAAAATGTCGTGGGGGAATTGATGGCTGTTCAAACGGCTATCGCGATGCGTTCGTTGTGTTACTCAGAACTTTGGCAGCAGCATGCCGCATGTCCAGGTGCATTGCTGTGCCCTGATGCGTTCCGCCATCTCACGTGGCGGCAGCCGTCACTCGAGGCGGTTATTGTGACTCAGAGAGCTTCAACAACGGTAGGGACAGACACTGCAGCCGTGCACCTGTGGGGACAGCCACCGTACCCGAGCAGCTGTGGAGACGGACACCGAAGCCGGGCAGCGGCGCAGGCAGCCACGGTTGCTGGGCAGCTGTGGAGACAGACACTGCTGCTGGGCAGCGATGTAGCCAGGTAATGTAGTAGCCATGCGGACAGACACCGCTGCTGGCTGAATGGGTTCCTCGGGGCGATCTGGCGGCGCAGGATAACCGTGTTGTGGAACCGGAATATCAGCGAATATCCGCCACACTCCGATTGCAGTGTGGCGGAGACCGCCACCGCACGCTGCTCTCTCCCTTCCATCGTCCGCCCACCCAGTGGATAATACCGCAGCTGGCCATCAACCCTCCCGCCTGGTCAGGCCTGTCGTGAATGGAAGCGAAAGCGGAGGGGGGCAGAGCTCGTGCACACTACACATTCATAGTGCACACCTGCCGAGGAAGTGCAGCTCATGTTACCCCAGATCTGCAGACTCGCTATGGGGCAGGAAAATAATTGCCGGGGTGGCCGTTTTTTTTAGGGTGGGAATTCGTGTTCTCGAGAACACATCATTAAAACATATGGCCGATTGGCATGTTAGCCTGATTTTGCAGACATAAATGTAAAAAGTCATGACTTATATATAATTCAGATAAACTTATCGTCATGGATCGAAGATGTTTAGGACTACGTTCTTTTAAAAATACAATCTGAAGTACTGCGCAGTCGACATTTGCATCTTTTTACCCGAAAAAGTCGACGCCATATTGGAAGCCACAAAAATAGGCATATCCCGCATCCGAGAAATCACCATCTGCACCTACCGTCCACACTGAGTCTGCTGAAGTCTTTTCCGTAGATTCACCACGTCATGCATGCAGGCAACGTGCAGTATAATGCTGGTGACATCTATGACCAATGATTGCCTCTTTCCTTACGCAAGGTACTAGTAAAGTGCGTCTTACTTGCCGTCACAAGGAAAACACACATCAAAGAACAGTCTCCTGAGACCGCCAACCGCCACAACAACATCCCATGACAGCCGTCCGGTGGGCCAGTCCCCTGGTTAACCGGCCGCAGACACGGTCGGCCCTTTGCGGACTGTTCTTTCGCAATGTCTCCATCTGGTCACCATTGGACGCGCCCCCCGCAGCGCTTTCACCAGGCCGCCAGATGGCGTACCGCACCGTTTACGGCACACGCGGTCAGGCGCATCCGTAACGAGCGGACGGCAGCGCCTTCGTCTGACTGCCCTGTCACGACTGGAGCCGGTGTCGCCTCGACATCTGAAAGAGAATGACAGACGCCGTTGCGTAAAATCGCCGGACGTAAACATGTTAAATTGATAGCTCACGTTCCTAAATTTGTCGGAAGCATTTTGATTACGGCGCGGCGTCACATTTGTGGCGCTGGGTAGGTAGTGGACAACATCATTCTAAAATGAACATTATGCAAGCTTATGAGAATATCTGGATACGTGATCGGCTCTGAGATACTTTCCCTCTTTTCTAATGCAAATTGTACACGACAATCTCTGGGAGAAACAAGCGTAACAGGCAACCGGTTACTGACGCATGCTTCCGGTTTTCGATTTCTGCACGACGTCCGTTAAAAGTTCAACATGGTCAGCTCGACTTGATAGATCGGTCAAGCCGCTGACCGTCAGCCGGCTTCCGTGAGCCATGCTGAAAGAAATATTGCATTTTGGCGGGCATCACGTCTAAAATTTGAACTGACGGAGCCTGTCTGTTGCGTTTTTTATGCCAGTGCCATACCTGGTCTTGAGGCAGGCCGCGACACTCCGTCGGCGTGCGCCACATTAACCGACCGGCCGCAGCACCTGGCCAGTGGCCGTCACCTGTATGCACCCACTGTCAGCGGTCTTCTCTTTCAGCTAAATACGCAACGGCAGCTGGGGTGCACCGCAAACCTCGCTGGCTGTAGCAAGGGCACCACCATCATCTGCCCGGAGCTGGAACAGCCTAGTAGCATGAAAGTTCTAAAGATGGCAAAACGGAAATCATAATTTCTAGAGCGAATTAAAAAATTGCAACACTGTCCGTACTCTCGATGTTAATTTGTGATGAGGAAAAGCCAAATAATTTCCTTTACCTAAATAGTGTGCGGAAGAAGTACCTTGTAGTGGCAAAGCCAAACCGTTTCTTTCGTTTAAATAGTGTCTTCATGAAGAAAATTTGTTTTATTCATCTTCTAAACAGAACGTTACGTTACTATAACAGAAATGGACAGAAGACACCGGAAATATCGTGTTATTTCAACACCCCACAAAATTGTTCCCTGATATGATTCTCGGAGGAACACATTTCGGTATGTCGCGAGACTGCTTCGCTAAGAAAATCCAGCAAAAGCTCCCAACAATCAGGGCTGGCAAAACCCCCAATCATTCTTGTCCATCACCATGGCATGCCCAGCTTGATTTCCTTCCTCTACTGCGCGCACTCATCAGTACCGCCGCCTGTTTGGGTTACCCGCGTGCTGCTTCCGATCAGGGCTGTGGGCTCACCCTCTCGCTACTCAGACTTGTGCCCTTCCTCCCTGTTTTCAGGTCCGCGCCCCCTCCCCCCTCCTCCGCTACTCCAGCCTGAGGGCCCGCCTCCTCGGCCAGGATGTGAGCGCCGCGCAGGCGCCGACGCCCGGACAACTTCCGCCGCTCGCCAGGAATAGACGGATGCGGGCCGACGGCGGGCTGACGCGGGGAGAAGCGGGGTGGCAGCTCCAGAGAGAGACGCAAGGAGACGAGGGCGGCGGCTCGGGACAGAGCTGAGAGGAGTGGGCCGGCAGCTCCGGAGAGAGGTGCCTGAGAGGGCCCGGCCGGCAGCTCCGGAGGGAGGTGCTGAGAGGGCCCGGCCGGCAGCTCCGGAGGGAGGTGCTGAGGGGGCCCGGCCATAAGCACCGGGCCGGAGTGCTGGGGGGACCGGGACGGCAGCTCAGGGCAGAGATGCTGGGAGGACCGGGCTGATAGTTCCAGAGAGAGGTGCTGGGCGTGTTGGTTCGGCAGCTACCGAGTGCTGCAGCGCTGAGAAGACCGGGGCGGCAGCTCCAGAGGGAGACCGAAACAGCCACCTAGGAAGAGGTGAGACCTGTTTGACGGACGGCCACGTGCCAGGTGAGACCGGCCAGAGAGGCGCTCTCCGCGGCAATGGAATGCATTGTCTCAGTCGACTGGGTCGTGTTAAATGTTCTAGCAATCTGAGTGGTGACTTGATGACCGTGTGGTGGTTGGCATCCCTTGGTTTTCTGGCCCCTTTTTATCGTGACCTGTTTGTCTTTACCTCCGGGTGCCTGTTGCCTACCCCTATAAGTTCTGAGGGCTTCTCCAACGTCCAACTTTGTACGGTTGATTGCTCTGAATTTTTCTTGTCCTTTTCTCTAGATTTCGACTTGCCTACAAACCCTTAGGAAGCCAGTATATCCCGACTTGCAAACAAGCTCTTCGAAAGCCAGATGCTTCGGAATCGTGGATGACAATATTTTCCCTCCTCTCCGGCTAATGAAATGTCCTTTTTTACATAAAACTCGTCGTTCTTCTGCCTGCTTTAATGGTGATTGTTGCATGAGATTTTTAACACAGAAGCGCATGTGAAAACCGGACTTTTAGAACCGTTTGAGTCCACGCTGAAGCAAAAACACGATACGAAAGACTTTGACCGCATCTGTGATATTCTGCATTTGAGTGCTGCAGCGATAGTTTTACGACGTGAGTTCGGTAGCCAGCGCAAAATGGCCGCAGTAGCCGAAGCGCTATATGAAACCAATCATCGAGTTCAGATGCCAACATTTACCCTTGGTACCATGTTGCCATTCCGTCGCAGATGCCTCCGACGTCTGTGGTTCTATCTGGAATCTTGGTTTTACCACAAGTTTATGGTTCAGTTTGGACTGGGTGGGCGGGTCGTTTCAGGTCGATGGTTCATATTAGGTGTCAGCCTGGACGCTGTTTGGAGCCAAATTTCCGTTACTGGTATAACGCCACTGGCGTTGTTTTGTGCATAGACTGAATATTTTCCGGCAAGTTGACGTGAAATGTTTGGAAATTTGATGTTCAGTGGAACGCCGGAAAAGAACCGATGAATGATTTCGGGAATCGAAGAAAATGCCCACCTGTCAACAGTTTTTAACTACAGGGCAAGGGTGCTTTTCAGCGGAACATTTCGAGATAAGCATTGATAGACATGTTATGGGATGTTTGTGTTTTCTGCTGACCATGTTTGTTCTAAGATTAAGAATCTGGACCTTGTTCAACAACAAAGAGCCTTTCAAAGCAGCATTGGCAATATTTGCTCTCGTGCTGCCTACGTCACCGGAGACTCAGTCTAAAATCGCCACAAAGGTGCGTTGGAATGTCGCTCGTTATGCCGTTTCAACGTGTGATGTTTTCAACGTATCATCGAGTGCGTAGGGAATAAGATTGTTTTTTTTTATGCAGGATTCGTTAAAAAATCACAGCGCTCTTCGCGGTGAGGCATTTCGTCGATGTTCTTTCGAGGTCCCGTACAGCTTGCTTTATTTCTGGATCAAGTCTGCACAGAACTGAGCCATATGTAGCAATCATGAAAAGAAGTCGTGGATTATTTAGCTTTTACATCTGGCGTTTCTTCATAGCCTGTGGATATCCTGAAAGCAATAAAAACAGCCATGGGTGGAATGTAAAGGTATTAATGTAAATGTAATAAATGTAAAGGTCCCAGCGGTCTACCCTGCAGCTGTACGAGGGCAAAGCGCTGGAACCCAGGATCAGTACCGTAACGAGAGGGGATTGGGGGGGAAGCTGGCCCCTTCTGGTCAGAGGTTCTCGAAAATTGGCTTTTATTACAAAGATTCGTTTGGAAGACAAGTACTGTACTACAAAAAACGACGTACCTTCATTTTTGAAATCTGCAAGTGTGCAATTTGTTTGGGTCAATTTGCCTGTATTTGCAATAAAACGGTATGAAGAGTATTAAACCTTTTTATTTTAAATTTGGGCCTCCCCCCCCCCCCACCCCAGCGGAAACCCTAGCTTCGTTTCTGCCCAGGGTACAGTAGTATAAGGAAACTGTGTGTATGTGTGTGTGTGCGCGCGCGCGCGTGCATACGTGCGTGACTGAGTGCGTGTGTGCGCGGATGAAACATTATGACCCCAATAGTACGCATGTCAGAAGCTCGACCGACACCGACACGGTTCGAATTTCGTCGTCTCGAACGTCGCCGGCCGGCGCCGCTCGGAACCTTGCTCGACGGCCGCCTGGCCGGCCGGCGACAGCGAGCTGCGCCGCATCTCGGCCGGCCCGACAGCGAGCTGCGCCGCATCAGCTGGCCGGCCGTCAGAGCGGCGCCGGAGCCCAGCCCCCGCCCGACGGCGCCAGTCGGCAGTCGGCTGGCACCGTGCCATCGACGCCGTCTGGCCGCCGGCGGCGACCGACCGACGAACACGGCCGACCCACCGCTGCCCTCAGGCGGGGCCGCTCCACCACTGATCACGGACGGACGATCACAGACGGACGGACAGGCAACTCCACCACTGATCACAGACGGATGGACAGGTCACTCCACCACTGATCAAAGACGTACGGTTAAGCCACTCCATCACTGATGACACGGACGGATAGGGTTTTCCTCCACTGATCACAGACGGATGGAAGGTCCCACTAATAAAAAACGTACTAAACCCCCCCACAAAAAAAAAAAAAAAGGACGGATAGGGTTTTCCTCCACTGATCACAGACGGATGGACAGGTCACTCCACCACTGATCAAAGACGTACGGTTAAGCCACTCCATCACTGATGACACGGACGGATAGGGTTTTCCTCCACTGACCACAGACGGGCCGATCCATTGCCGCCTGCGGACACGGGCGGCTGGGAGCGTTCCGCCACTGGATGACGTGTGAAGGCAGGCGCTCGGAGAGGAATGAAGAGACGAAACGCCATAAATGAGGCCAAATTTTCCGTGCAACATAGAAAAGGATCATGAAGTAATACGTCAAAGAAGACTGTTTGCAAGTTTGCCTTGAAAGAAGTCGTGATTGCGTGGCCTTGTCGTGGTTTGTCTCGACAGGTGTGTGGTTAGGCCACTGTCGATAGGTTACCCAACAGAAGTAACACCTGAGCCTTGTTCTCTCGGCGCTTGTACCAAACGGCGCCGAGAGACGTCGTACGCCGGCGTGTTTAGACGACAGGTGAGATCAGCGCGGTCCACGCCTCACTGGGTCCTAGGAATATCGCACAGACGCATCGTGGACTCAGTAATGACATTCGGTGATGACCTCAGTGATGCCCTCAGCATTTAGTGATGACCTCAGTGATGACCTTAGCATTCAGTGGTGGCCTTATCATGTTAGTTTGAATTTTCGTCAGTGGTAAATTCGTTGTAGGATACAAACATGTTGTTGGTGGATTTTGACAGACCTCGAAGAGGTCATCCATAAACCATGTGACGTATTATTCTCTGAGTCCTACCATCACCCTGCGTTAGGATCTTTTTAAGCAAAGTTTCTATCTCATACGTAATGACGAAACGCATGGCACGAATCCCGGACCACATGTTGCTTGTTTTATACAAATGCATCCAGAAGTCTGTGTGTTCGCGGCGTACGTGTCGAGTACGTATGTTTACCGTTGAACATGTTCGTCCGTGAAATGTGCTAACCAGTGGGATACAGTCCTGTTTGTGTTACGCTCTGTATCGGACGTCACCTTTCAGCAAGTCGTGCTGCTCGCCGATCGTAAATCATTGCTCTCTGTTGATGTCATGCCCGCAAGCGTTGCACCAGTCGGCATAGACGTGGCGCTTCCTGTCCCGTTGAGGTCATAGACGTTGGAACACCATAAGAGCATCAGACTTCTACGATGTTTAAAATCACGACCGACGACCTTCAGCTTAGCACTTCAATGCCAACTTGCATGACACCCCTTACCATTGGTCTGTTGTAAAGTCCTCGGTCCGCAGAAGGTCACTGTGCGTGCGCACAGGACAGCCGGCTCCTGTCCTGTCCGACTCAGCAGAGCGTCCGACTGTCCAACGGAGAACCAGCCTGCTGTGACGTGGAGTCCATCGTGCCAGGGAAACGCCGCGGTACAGCTCCCGTACCGGGTGTCAAGTGGTATCTATCCAGGGCGCTGCGCCATGTCGACGCCAATAACACGACAGAGCACGTGCTGTCCGCCTGTCACCTTTCGGCGTCCCGGTGCCCCAGGATCACAGATTTGACTGATGTGGCGGCAGCTCAGAGCTTCAGTGGCTGGCTGATGCGTCAAGACGGCCACTGGCAGCAGTCATGGACTTCTGACTGTTTATGAACAAGCCTTAAATGGAACATCCGAATCGGGTCTACATACCCACCATGAAGTTTGACCTTTCCCAAAAAAGTTGGCACAAACAGCGGTAGGGGAAAAATAGCTGAGCTCAGCGCCTGTTTTAACATGTTAACTGGGGGACAATACTCACCAGTGACCGCCAAATCCGCCGCAGTACGCAGGGAACTCCCCCCTCCCCATTGAAAACGTTGTTTTGCCAGTAGCGCTCTCCCGACTAGGTCTTTGACTCACTTCAGGAAGAGACTGTGCCTAGCATATATGCATGCTGAAGCAACTCTTTGTGAATAAAAGGATAAAAAAGGAAAATGAGAGCACAGGTGCTTTTTCTCTTTTAGAGGAAAACGTCTGGCTGGTTTCAGATTTTTTAGGCTTAATCTGACTGTCATAGATAAGTGCGGAGATTAAGGAAAGATAATATGTAGCATATAATATAGAGGATAACCAAGAAGGGCTCTTCATGCCTGTTGCTTGCTTGTATAGAGCACAGATAAGTGCAAAGACTACGGAAGGATAATATGTAGGATATAATACAGACGGTAACCAAAAAGGGCTCTTCATGCTTGTGAAGACTCCACTGGATTACGTTCTCACTGATTTAATTTCCTGAACTGCTGCGATCGCAAGCAAGGTAAAACAGATCGCAAGAAAATATTGCAAATCCAGCTGGTGGTCCCATCAGATATAGAAGGGGCAGCCGACGGCCTATATTCGGCTTACCCCCACCCATGAAATCCCCAAGACGCGACTCTTCTTGGTCCCGATGCACGCCACAAGGCGAACAAACGTTCATCGAACGCACCGGCCGCTTTTTTGGCCATTTGCCACGCCGCGCATCTACAGCCCTTTGCGGGTCCGAATTTTTCATTCAAACCAATTTTCGGGCAACAAGCTGGTCAAACTGCCCCCGGGACTGCCCCAGGAGTGCATTGCACACTTCATTGCCAACAAACGGGTTCTCTTTGTTGCACCAAATGCTGGCAGTCTGGTCTTCGCAAAATTTCCTCGCCAGCACTCCAGCATCGTTGGACAGTCACCCTGTGCGCTTCAGTCTGGTTACTGTTGAACGGTTCATCCAGCTGTTCAAAGCGTCGGTTTACAATCGCACTGCGAGCTTCCATGGAAACAGACTGCCTTCCACCGTTTGGTCTTCCTGTATGTTCGCACGCCTCGCGCACGGACGCACGGTCGCTTCGAGCACGCTGCGTCATGCCTTTTTTTTTTTAATGTCGTAAAAAAACATAGCGCGCTCCAGTCCAAATATTTTTCGACAGATGTCATCAACTTATTTCCTGTCATGTAGCGCGCTTGCGTATGAAGCAACCTCTGCCATATCCCTGCTCTTTTTTCGCTCTCCCGGGCTGGATAGGTGCGAAATGTTTTTTTTTCCATCGTTGTCAATTTCCACCGTCCCAGTTTTCGTAAAGATCGCTCGCCTTCTGTCTGTTCCCCGTGATGTCAGCAAGTCTTCTGCGGTGTCCCTGGATCTCCATCCGTTTCAGTCGAGATGTCCTTCGATTTAGCTTGATCTCCATTAGTCTCTGTTCGTCTCCTTTGGTCTCCATCAGCCCATCAGTCTTTCGGTCTCTCTAAATCTTGTCTGATGTCCATTGGTCTCTGTCGGTCTCAGCCGGTCTCCGTCGGTTCCTTTTGGTCTTTACCTGTCGCCGCCGCTCTCCACCGGTTTTCGTCGATCTCCGTCAGTCCGTCGATCTCTGTCATTGTCTGCCGGTCTCCTCGGTGTCCTTCAATCTCCCCCACGTTTGACTAAGTCTTTCTTTCTTCCCCACAGTCACTCGTTTCTATTTATCTCTCTGTCTTCTTTCTGTTTTCGTCTCATTCCTCGTATCTGTCTCTGTCTTTCAATATTTGTCGGTCTCTGTGTAGCCCTGTTTGTGTTTGTCTATCTGCTTCTGAATCTAACTGGACCTATTTGTCTATTATTGCGACATTTTTAGTCCTGCAACGTATCTGAAATCCCGAAATTAGAGGTAGCGTCAAGGTCAAACCGAGCATGATGAAATCTTACCAGTTTTAGTTAAGAGCAATAAAGCTGGTTTTCGATCGGGGTCGGCAAAAAACAAACATGAAAAACGTGACTTGCAGGCCTTTTTATACCAGCCACAACAAGACACATCATATGGCTTGTAGCGGCATGTTCACCATTGACTGAGGAACAAAGTGGCAGTATTTTTAACGGCATGCTCCTAACGGCGTCACCACAATCTTCAATCGAACACAAAGATCTCGGAAAATGTCGACTTTGTGCAGAATCACGATTTGCAACGGTTTACCTGATGCGCCATAACAGTAAAAGTGGGGCGAATTATGATTATGTTATGGTACCGTCAAAACGACAAAAATCCGTCCGTTTTATGAGTGTTAATTTTGCCCGCAATCCCACCCTCCACACCATTGCAATCAAACACAAAAAAAAACACACAAACACAAAAAAAAACTGAAAACCGAAAATGCCACCACTTTGAGCGCGATCCGCTGCTACCCCTTTTGGCGGACGAGGTCGGTCCTATGGAGTGATATGCAGTCGGTACCTTGTGACGTGGGACTACATAATGGCCGAGTTGTTATAACTGAAGGTTAAATTTAGCCTTACCATATTTTGTAAAACTTGCAAATCGGCCTTTATAGTGCTCCCGTGGCAAGCACGCGCCACGTGCGGTTCTCGCACGTGGTGTTGTACATGATACTGTTTTCTCGAGCTCAGCTGAAAATGGGCGAAATCACCTCCTGCATTCGCTCGCATGGAGTCGCATGGCCGGAGCGGCAGCGGAACATCTAATTAGTGTTCGACATCATCGGAACGGCAAAAGAACGGGCCCTCCGTTGGTTCCAGTTTCGTGTCAGTCATTGGCGCCTTTGCACTCGTGACCGCAGTAAAAACCACTTTTAGAGCGCGCCGCAGTTACCACGTACGGCGGATGAGGTCGACTCCGCTAAATGATTTCCTGCCGATATCTTATTGTGGTTGGCCATAGTGCCTTCGCTTCCGTATCTTTAATGGTTCCTAGATCATATCGTCATTTTGAAACCTTGTAAAACGGATATTTTTGTGTTCCCGACGCCAGCACGTACAACGTGCCGGTACCGGCTCCGCTTCTTCCATGCGATGCAATTCTCCAATCGATTCTTCGTCGAATACATCCGGTTTTGTGTCGGTGCATCCTAGAAACATCATGGAAACGATGTTTTCAAGATCGAGTGGGCGGAAGCAGAGTACGTCAGTTTTTCGAAAGTGCGTCGGATTTCGCCAACCTGATGTGCCGAAGCCCGAAAATTTCACACAGTGCATTGTGTCAACCAATCGCTGAGACGGCCAAGTTTCAGCCACTTGCGACCGCTAGCCTCGCCACGCGAGCTCGTCCAAACTGATCTCCGACGAGGTCATACAAAAAAAAAGAAAACAAGACCTGAGAAATACCCAGATTTTATAGTTATATTGCCCATATTTCGACGAAATCTCCCCCCCCCCCCCAGTGATTTGCTCTTAAGATAGGCCCTGGCCGAGCTTAGAAGTTCCGACGTAAGCGGGATAATGATGACTTTCAGTCAGTGACTGCTGAAACCCAGTGGCTTGACTGTGGTCGCGATTAATACCCCACGCATATTTGATACGACGAACGGCATGCGGGAGCGTTTTTTTTCGCGCGGTCAGCACTTCATGGCCGGCAGTGTCGTTCTGGAGCTTGTCATTACTCCAGCGAGCCCGCTGTCGGCTATCGGCCGCGCTGCTGGAAGCGTGACGACCGCCGGGCTGCTTGCGGTCCCTCCGCACAGTCCGTCCGTCCGTCCTTCCGTCCGTGTCGCAGCCGTGTCCGGCCCGATAAAGGCGATACGAGCGGACCGCCGTAACCGAAGTAGGCGAGCGGCGGCCGGCGCCGGCGCGGACCGGCCGTCCGCAGTCGGCGGGTCCCGGCCGCCCACACGACACGTGCCCGTCGCCGCAGGAGGACCACGCACCGCGCCTGACGCCGGCAGCGGGCCGGCGCCGCGGCAGATACCGTCAGTGCTGCAGACCGCGGCCGAGCAGCCGCACGTCGTCTCCCAGACGGCGGCAGCTGAGCGAAAATGGGCAGCGTGCACCGCTGCTGGTACGCCTATGCCCTGGTGCTGGGGTTGGTGGGTCAGCTGGTGCTCATCGCCTGTCTTCGGGACAGTCGCCTTTCGTCGCAAAGCAAGATGCAAACAGGTGAGCCCTGCAGTCCCCCAAGCGGCCTTGGAGGACGGTCAGACATGTTGATCTCATATGCATAGTACTCATGTTCAATATTTCAGCGGTAGGTGTCTGCAAAACCCGATCTGATGTAAATGTGTATGTTCTTGAAGAAACGTTGGTCAGAGCCGCTGTTATTGTGTCGGAATGTGAATTCCGTTCTGCCTGCCTGCTATGATTCATTCGAAAGCTCGCGTTGAATCAGTCGCGTCCTTTTGACCTCAGTGGGATCAGTGGTGAATCCGACGTTACTGACGAAGGCCTATCAAGTTATGCTAAAATATTCGAGCTTTTCAAACATCATCGCACATAGGTTCGCAGCCATGCCTGTTTGCATGGGAAGAAACTATCGAAGGATGCTTCAGAGTTTGCTTTCAAATAGTGTGTTTTATGCGGTCGATATCGCCGAAGATCCATGCCAAGTGCAAATCAGAACTGGGTTGAGTGCTTCAAGGGTGCTAGGAGCGTCACGGGTGCATCCAGTAAACCAAATTGGCGTTCTTTCTTCTTTCTCCCGTCTGTGTTTTCTGAGTCCCCAAATGCCTGTTCTAAATTATTCGTTCAAGAGAAGATATTTCGTATCGTTCACGGTTATATCGTAACCTGATGAGGTGGGAGCTTCACAGTGATCAACGGCCTGTCTTTTGATGAAGTTTTTCGGAACACACGTACGTGAGTGTAAGCGGTTTGATCTTACGAAAAAATTCATACATTTCCCACAACTTGATATAGCTTTGCCAGTGGGATAAGTGGAGAATCTGATGTCATTGACGAAGGCCTATCAAGTTATGCTGAAATATTCGTTTTTTATAACATCACACCCAGTATTTGCACGTAGAGGGGTCCCAGCCAGCAATCTGCTTAGGCTGAGGGTGGGCAAGTCAGGCACGGCCTGGTCAGAGCCCAAGTTAGCCCAACCTCGACGCATGGATAGGAGAACAACGGCGTGGGCGCAGCTCACTTTACACTGGGCAGAGCCCCAACTTGGGCTTGGCCCAAACATGTTCAGATATGTCCAATAGGGCGCTGCCTGCATTGGGTTGGGCAGAGCCCGAATTCCGGCTCAGCCCAACTATGCTCAGATATGTCCGATAGGGCTCAGCCCGCATTATGTTGGGCACAGCCCCAACGTGGGTTAAGCCCAACGCTGCTCAGATTAGCCCGATAGGGCTCAGCTCGCCTTATGCTGGGCAGAGCTTAATTTGGGCTGAGCTCAACTAAACGCACTTATGCCCATTTTCAGCAGAGCAGAGCGAGGAAAATTTCCTCAGAGAATACCCGCAGAGCCCAGGCTTTTGCAAATAAATGCTTACGCGTAGAGCTACCACATTTTTTGACTCCGAGAGCAGGCTCTGCCCTGCATCTTACCTCGGAAAATCCACGACCGACCCGCAAGGAACTTTTAATGAAAAAGTCCACGAAGGCCCACAGCTTAAAACTTGATTCTAACTTTTAACCCGCGCACGACCGCCGGTCCGTTTCGAACATCAGCGACTGGGGGGGGGGGGCAGTTTACTGCCCCCCTCTAACTCACGAACGGTTGGTCGCACGATAAAAATAAGCACACCGTTGGAAAGCTTGTGACGAGTAGAGCTCAAAACTGGTCCCATTTTTTAGCTTTAGATAATATGTAAGCCAATTTACGCCCTATATTTTTTTTTTTTATAGCCGACTGCATGAGATCGAGAAATGGCCTGAA
Source organism: Capitulum mitella (assembly GCA_030062745.1). Taxonomy (NCBI): domain Eukaryota; kingdom Metazoa; phylum Arthropoda; class Thecostraca; order Pollicipedomorpha; family Pollicipedidae; genus Capitulum; species Capitulum mitella. Next base: position 43,542,574 of record CP099839.1, on the reverse strand, counting down.
CCTCAAGGGCTGTGACTAAAAACTGCATAGGTAAAGGCACCAGCGCACAAGTAAAGGCCCGCGGATGCCGATACACGTCTAATTTCCTCAGATTTGTTCAATATATACGCTGAAACGTTGAGTTACAGACACGGCAATTCTCCCGCCAGCTGTCGGGGTGCGCCGCTGCCGTATGCGGTACCAAATTGACGGGAACTAATTTTATTGTTCCTTTATTTTCGCGAAAGAAGACAATCTACGTCAATTTTATTGATCTTTGTGGTTCTTGTGATGGTTTCTCATGCCTAAACTTTGGAAAACTGATTATTTGCCAATCTATAAAATTTGCGGACCTTTATTCGCGAGAGCTTGTTTATTTCCAAAATACGCTACTTTTCAAACTTTTTGAGGTTCCTGGTATTACTTACGTCTGGTGCAAGCTAGTTCTACCATTTTCTACCCATTCTGAGTAATTCATCGATGATTTTGACGGTGGTACATTTTGGCTCAATACAGTTATTCGTGACCTGACCTCAGGTTAATGGCTGAAAGTCATTGATACTTTGTCCAATGACGGTAACTAGATGTCTGCTTCACTCTACACAAAAAATGTTATGAAATATTCCGTCAATTTCCGAAAAAATGGCGACATGTCTTAAAAATGGGCTTGACCTTAGGTCAATGACCCGGTAAATTCCGAAAAATCTGAGATAGCAGATTTGTTGCATCTATCACGATCACTAATCTCTGAAAGTATTATTGAGATATCTTGTTTTGCGAAAAAGTTACAGTGCGCTAAACTTTTTTAGGCATAGGTCCGTTTGACCTGACTTAGGTCAGGCATTCGAACCTGACCTGAGGTCAAAATTTTTATACGAGATGTAAAATTGATGGAGCAAAAGGTACACGAAGTTTCGTGACTCTGTGTTTGTTGGTTCTCTCGCAATCTCAGAAAAACCTCAGGGGGGCAGTCAATTGCCCCCTCAGTCGGGGACGGGTTAAGCCAAAGTAATTGCTGCCGATCCTTCGATTTGACTGTCGAATGTTTTTATGAAGCACTGAGGTCACCACAGTATGGCACACTGCACATTTTGCACATTCTCAACTCAATTGTAATATTTTGTGACATAAGAAAGCCCAAAACAAGCCCGCAAAAACTCAAGAATTGGCCGGCAAAGCAGGCAGATCGCCCGGCGGGCCTTTTTCTGCCCGCGCATTGTGGGCCTGCGGGCTGAGAAGTGGCAGATCTACCTCTGCGCATGTTGGCGCGCTTTCCTGTAGTTGGCAAAATGTCATCTGCAAATTATTTGACAGAAATGAAAACAGACAGGATCTTGTGTTAAATTTTCCTCCTTTATTCATCTCGTGGCTGAGCAAATTTCACGCTGCTTGAGCCTTGGTTGGGCTGAGCCCAACCGGATTCCCAGCGAACACGCCATGTCGTGACGACGTCGTTGGAACGACGTATTTTTATCAGATTGTATTTTATATCGTGGGCACAGTGTCACGATGTCTTGAAGGCAGTTGACGGCATAGGTCCGCAGGTGACCGTCATATGATGTGCTGACGACGTCTTCATATGACGTGGAGACGATGTCTTACTATGACTTGACGACAACATCGCACAACATGGGCGGTGGACGTACATGATACGCCCATGCCCGAGTGAGCCTCAGGTAGTTTTTGGGTGGGCTTGATGGGCGTGGGTGGACGCGAACTCTGACTGAGATTTTTGGTTAGGCCCGCATGTGGGTCCATTTTGGGCCAACCCAAATGAAATGCCTGCGTAATGCAATGCCGAAAAGATAAGTTTCCTGTTACTTTTTTACGTTCATTACCGTTTCAAAGACGAGATCGAGTGCCGTGGCAAAGTATATGTTTGGGACCATAATGAGACCAGTCTGAGGGCTTACCCATGTGATTATATTATCGTTATTACCGTTATTCAGTTGAACTAGTCTTATTGCATTTGTTTATTTCACACCCATTTAATGCTGATGGGCCTCATACCTGAGCCAAAAGATGAGCAGCTTGGAGGCCTTTCATTTGTACCATTTTGGAGCTCACGAAAGAATCGCAATTGGCACTAGGGGAACGTGTTCCGGAGGGGGGAGGCGCCGGCTACTTTTCGAGTAATTTCTTCCCATGCAACGCCATAGGATGAATATATGGTGGTGTGGTGTACCGTCCACCATCCAAGCAGATGTCAGCCGGCCTGGATGATCTGTATGACCAACTGCATGCCGCCGTGAGCCTAGGTGAGCCAACCTTTTGCTTAGGCGATTTTAACATTGACCTCTTGCGTCCGGACAGCCCTGGTTTACGCCGATACAAGTCAGTTTTAGATGACAGTCTGTCTCAGCTCATTCGAACACCGACGCACCTTTCAACGACGGAGTCGCTCTTAGATCACAGAATCACGAGCGTGCCACATTTGGAGTCGGCCGTCCGGGTGCTCTCGGAGCCGATCGCTGACCACTTGACCACGATTGTTAGCGCACCTTTCTCCCGTCCTCGCTGTCGTCCGACGCCCTTTGCTGCTCGTCCGTGGCGTAAGGTGAATTGGGACGCGTTCTGTCTGCAGCTTCTGCAGTCGGACTGGGACCAGGTTTACCGTGAAACGCTGATTGACCGTAAGCTGGAGGAGTTTATGCGTGTGTGGTGGAGTGCGGTTGATGTGCATTGTCCTCTGAGAACGGTGACCCCTCGTCGCTCCCATTGCCCATGGCTTGAGACTAGCCCTGACTTGCGGCAACTGATGCAGGAGCGGGACGACGCATGTCGGATGGCGTCAATCCCGAAACGAGACCGATTTGGCCGCATACCGACGCCTTCGTAACAGCGTTAAGAGCCTTTTCGCTCGGGCTAAGCGCAACTTCCTGTGTGACAAGTATGCTTGCCGACCGTGCCGTTTTTTGGAGAGGCATAAAAAGCTTCGCCTTTCAGCCCGCCGTGGGGGGAGGGGGTGCCACCGGGGAAGTGTCCGCTGAGCACGCTGATGACTTCAACCGCCACTTTGCGTCCGCCGGCCCTCGTATTGCTGCCGAGCTGGCAGCGGGCAGCCACAGTGACACCCCGCCTCCACCTAGACCACCATGCGTGACGACGTCAAGTCTAAGTCTGTCTCCTTCGATTCTCCCTGAACTCGCGAGAGCTATGAGTGACTTGTCATCGTCGAGGGCGGTAGGGCATGACGGCATGCCGCTGTATGCGCTGCGAAGATGTTTCCCCGTTCTCGGGCCACATTTACTTCATTTGATTAGCAGCTCTATCGCCACTTGTGTTTTTCCTTCCTCCTGGAAGATGGCCTCTGTTCTCCCTCTTCACAAATCAGGCCCGCGTGACATCGCCAGCAATTTTGGACCCATATCTATCTTACCTGCGCTGTCAAAGATATGTGAAAAGATTGTGTGCTCACAGCTGTCTTCTTATCTCGCTACCTATGATCTTTTAGCTCCATCACAATATGCATATAGACCATGTCACTCGACCGAGGACGCCCTGGTGGACGCTGTTGAGTGGATGGTGCGTCGGATTGACGGTGGCCACGTCGTCGCCGTCACCTCGATTGACCTCAGTCGAGCTTTTGACAGTGTCGACCATGACTCCCTCCTGACCAAGCTCCAATGGTACGGCATCGACCCTAGGTGGTTCGAGAGCTACTTGGCTGATCGGCGGCAGGTGGTGAGAGGTGGTTCTCTTTCCCTTCCTCTCGCCCACGGTGTTCCGCAGGGGTCCATTGTCGGTCCTATCCTCTTCAGCATCTTCACGAACGACCTTCCATCCTATCTGCCTCACGGACGTTTAGTATCCTATGCCGATGACACCCAGCTGCCAGACTCCGCACATCCCGATCATTTATCCATCCTAAAATCCCGGCAAGAAGAGACTCCTTGCCGTCCAATCCTACTTTACATCCAACTCCTTGAAAATGAATCCATCCAAAACAACCCTGCTCCTTGTCGGCACAGCCAATAACCTCAAGAAGACCACATCCTTCCATCTTAACTTTGCCGGCCACATACTAACCCCTTCTTCTTCCGTGAAGATGCTGGGGATCACCATCGACAACTCCTTGTTCTGGAAGGAGCACATATCCAAGGTTGCCAAAAAGTGCAACTCCATCCTGCTCTGTTTATATAAGATACGTCACCACCTTACGCCAGAGGTCCTTACACTCCTAATCCAGTCACATGTTTTCCCCCACATCCTTTACTGCCTTTCGGTCTGGGGCGGGGCAGCGTCGTGCCACCTTAAAAGAGTTCAGAGAGTGGTGAACTTCGGGGCCAGGATCGTCTCCGGGGTTCGTAAGCGGGAGTCGGTGTCGGCGACCTTGAGGGCGTTCGGCTGGCGCGGCGTACGTGACCTAGTTGCGAGGCGCGACAGCATTGGTGTCTTCCGAGCCCTGAACGACTCGCGTGCTCCGGTGGCGATCCGGTCCCTGTTCATTCCACGCGCCGCCGTGTCCCAGCGTGTCACCCGGGCGACGGCCGCTGGCGCCTTAGAGCCGCCGACTTTTCGTCTGTCTGCGGCCCGCAGGACTTTTTCGTATCGCGCGGCCTCGTCCTGGAACCGCCTGCCGCCGGACATCACCGCCTCTCGAACCCGTGCAGAGCTTGTGCGTAAACTTGACCAACTTTCTCTTATAGCTTGACGTGTCTGACTGCTTTATTTTATCTGTATGACTATTGCATATGTAATGTACTGTACTGACTTGAATCAAACAATAATCCAAGCGGTGGAAAGATTCGAAATAAACCGAACATGAACATGAACGAACATGAACATATATGGCTAACAAAGTGAATCTGATACCCTCATTTATGCTGAGTTCTCCAAGAACTCACTGCATGATGGTGCACGGCATTCTGGCGGATCTTGGTGGTTGTTGGTCTGCATGCCGCATGCTGTGTCTCGTGGCTCCTATAAGAAAAAAACGTACGTGACCCAGAAAACATGTTTATTGGAACCTGGGCTTCAGGTTTAGTACCTGTTGACGATCAGAAATAAATACAAGAACACAAACGCAAAATACATGCATCGTTCCTCAGCCTTAAATGAATCAGCATAAGAATGGTATGAACGAACCACGGTTGGAGAAGGCAACGGGGTTGTTCTATACAGGAAGGAAACTTGGACGATCTCCCAGACGAAAAGCCCGCTAGGTTTTGATCATTCATGATCCCGGATCTGTTGGAAAAGCCGTCGTCAGGTTAGTAGAACACATTTACTTTCTTGTAATGGGGTTCATATCAAAGTCTTCAGAGGTCAAACATGTAGACGTCTTGTACGTGACTCCAAAGGTGTAAATCAGTAAATAGAAGGCTGCGTTTAACCACTTAACCACACTAGCACAAACCACGCTTTTTTAACCACACTTATACAAAACGCCACGTGGCGTTTTGTGTAAGTGATGGGACGGAAGAGGGGGCGAGCAGAGGGCCCGAAAAGTTAACCCCCCCCCAAATGTGGGCTTATCAACAAATCTGCCCCACTTTAGCTTGACCAACGACAATTTTTAGGTTTTTTTTAAGGAAGATCGATATAAAGATCGATAGATACATAGATAGATAGATAGACAGATAGACTAATAGATGGACAGATAGATAGATTGGTGGATTGATGAATGGACGGATGGAAGGAAGGAAGGAAGGAAGGAAGGAAGGAAGGAAGGAAGGAAGGATGGATGGATGGATGGATGGATGGATGGATGGATGGATGGATGGATGGATGGATGGATGGATGGATGGATGGATGGATGGATGGATAGATAGATAGATAGATAGATAGATAGATAGATAGATAGATAGATAGATAGACAGACAGACAGACAGACAGACAGACAGACAGACAGACAGACAGACAGACAGACAGACAGACAGACAGACGGACGGACGGACGGACCGACCGACCGACCGACCGACCGACCGACAAATATATAGATACACATGATATTTGTATATCTTCACTACTACTCTGTTGTATGAAATTCGTGATCATGATTCTATTTTTTACTCCAACAGCCTTTTTATATGCAATTGTGACGTAAGATTTGTTGCCCAACACATAATATGAACAAAGCCGAAATGAACATGACTAGGGCTCAAATCAATATTGGTAGGTACCTTGCACAACCAAGCCTGCTGGAAACGACGCCTCTGAACATTGCACCCGTTTGACCTCAGAATTCGCCACTATTTATTTTTGAGATGTGTTAGCTCATTTTTGGTTTATGCTATACGTTTTGTCTATCTTTCATCCACTGCGACCATTCTTTTCGTCGTCATTACCTTTTTCCCTTGTTAAATCTGCAGGAAATATTTGGGGGGGGGAGCAATTAGTTTTGGAGGGGCCAAGGTCGGCATTTGGGAAGGAGGGCATAGTCCCTCCAAAAAATACAAATCAGCACCCTCGCGCACTTCAACTCGGAAAAGCAATGAAGAACTGTGTAAAATTGGTATTACAGACTCATTTCTGTCTTTTCCTTCAGGTGGACCGGGTGGACCGGCTCCTGTAGAATTGCCGCAGCCGTCATCAGACGCAGTGATCGACAGCGATCACCCTCTCATCGTCGTCATTCTGTCATCATCGCCACGGAGTGGCTCTTCTCTTTTAGGTAACTCGGTTCGGAGGCTGGACCGCAGCCAGGCTCGTGCCGGGCATTTGCGCTTCAACTTCATGAAATTCCGCTGCACTGAGCTGCTAAAGAGGCCGACGTCCACGTAACTGCAGCCCAGTTTGTGCCCTGAAGGAGTATGTCATTTCCGGGTGAGCATTCAAATGACCATGACGTTCCTCATCCACTGTTTTACTGAGACCGGTCGATCCGATGATCAGCTGTATTTTTGTTTTCCAAGGAACGTTTGCGTCGTGATAAACATGGCAGCCCCGTTCTAATGTGGATCCAGGAATTACAACACCTCCTTGACGTTATGCAAAGGCACTATAGAAGACTCAATGAGGGGCACTTCAACACATGAGCAAGGTATCTAGTTCGGGTTTGGGCTGTACCGGATCTCGCAAACTGGCTGAAGAGAACCAAACCGCCATGGCGGGGATCGAAGTCTGGCATTGGTGCCAGACCTTTGGAACAGAACCTTTGGAATATGAAAGACGGCGACATACGCCTTACACGTTGGTATGAACTAGTTTGAAAAAATTTCTCTGTCAGCGGTTATCGTCGCCAATAGAATTATGAATTGCGCTTGTAGTGACTGAAGTCTCAGGAAAACTGTCTGCTTACCAACCCCCTCCTTGCCCGGATCCGTCCTTGTGATTAATATATCGATGCTAATGTTTATGTTTACAATTGTTATGGGTTCCCCAGCTTATTCGGCGGCCCGGAAGCGCTTTCAGGTCTTGGCTTTGGCGTTCTGTGGCGCTTCGCCAGACCTAAACCTGCACTCCGCCAGCTACAGCTAAACCCCGAGCCTGGACAAGGAACTGTGCCATGACGCTCAGTGCTCTGTGCTGGTGTCTCACGCCGCCCGCTACTGCCCCCGGCCTGACCAAGACAGGACGTGCCCTCGCGTCCATGAATTCTGCTCCGAGCAACAGTACATCCGGTCCACTGCACGAGCATCATCAGCGCATGACCTTGCCCTGCAGCTGCAGAGGAAATGCCCTGCCAGCCCCGACCAGCGTCGGCCAGTTTTGCCCCGGTCTGAACCCTGCTCTTGTACCAGCGTCGTCAGCTACTACCCCTGCCCCTGACCAGCGTCATACCCTGCTGCCCCTGCCCCTGTACCCGCTGATCCTGCCCGCAGCGGTCGAGCTTCGGCTCGGTCCGCCGTAGCCTTGTGCATGTGCCGGACTGTATACGCTGAGCGATAGGGCTCGGCCCGCCGTAGCCGCCTTGTACATGTGCCGGACTGTATATGCTGAGAGATAAGGCGACTGGACGAGGCGCCACTCAGTCGCTGTTTCCTCATCCTGTGAATGCAGCCAGTGATAACGCGGCCTCGGCTCCCGCTGCTCTCTGATAACTCGCCGTTGCCGAGTCGTGTGGTGATGCGCACAGCAGCGGCCCGTCTGCACGGGTTCGGTCGGCGTTGAGTTGATCCGTACCGCGGCACTCGGTCTTCACCAAGGCCTGTGCGTGGCGATCGGTCTGTACGTTTGCAAGCTGTAATCGATCCCCCATCCTTCGTTCGCCTATGCGACCGATGTTGACAAAGCAAGCGGACCACGGTCGGTTGGCTGTGTGTCTGGCAGTGGACAGAACAGACAGGCGAAATCGGCCACCGGCTCCGCCCTGAAAGCCCCGTGTCACCCCCCCCCCCCCTGCTGGGGAGCGGACTTGGCTTCCCGTCGCACGCGACGGCGCTGTTTGCCGAACCGCGCCGAGCCGAGCCCAGCTGACCTGGGCTGAGCCGAGCCGAGCCGAGACCGGGCAGGCAGCTGGACAGCCTCCGGCCCACTACCGGCCAATGGCCTTGACCTGGTCGCCATCGACCCTGGTTGGCAGCGTGTGGTCCGCGCACACGTATGAATAAACCAGCAACCCAGGCATGGCCGATGAGCTGAGACAGACGAGGCCCCGCGGTCCCGTCCCGGTCACAGTTATGGGATACGGTCGCAGCCAGGAGACCGCGGCAGTGGACACGGTCAGAGTCAGGAGACTATGGTCAAAGGATACCGTCTCAGTTAAGAGACTGCGGTCAGGGAATGTGGTCACAGTCAAGAGACTGCGGCCAAGAGATACGGTTGTAGTCAGGAGACCGCGGTCGGGGTATATGATCACAGTCAAGAGACCGTAGTCAGGGAACAAGGTCAAAGTCAGGAGACCACGACCAGGAGATGCGGCCACAATCAGGAGATCGCGGTCAGGGAATACGGTCACAGGCAGGAGACCGCGGCCAGAGGAATACGGTATCAATCATAAGACACGCCAGGGAATGCTGTCACAATCAGGATACCGGCGGCCACAGTTAGGATACCGTAGTCAGGGATACGGTCACAGTCAATAGGCCGTGGTTAGGAAATATGGTCACAGTCAGGAGACCGCAGCCAGGGGATACGGTCCCAGTCAGGAGATCGCGGCTAGGGTATGCGGTCACAGTCAGGAGGTCGCGGCCAGGGAACACAGTCAGGAGACCGCGGTCAGGGGATACGGCCACAGTCAGGAAACAGCGCTGTTCGCGACACCAGTTACAGAACAAACAATCGAAAGACTTTTAGACGAATGCTGTTTTGCCTTGATGTGAAAATGTCGAATAAGTTTTTCCCCATGTGAAACAGGCGATTAGGTGAAAAGTCAAATGGTAAATTGACCATTTTTTGTCAACGTGTTGATTTGTCGAATTTCGATTGGTGAAATGTCAGTATGATTAATCTCAATTAGTCGAATGTTAATCTGAAGGCATGTCAAACTTCCTGAAGTCAATTAGTCGAATTTTGATCGAAATGTGAAATAGTCGAAAGGTGGTGAGCTGAACGTTGATTTTTCAAATGTCATTTGATCGTAGTGTGAATGAGATGAACGGGGACAAGCTGAATGGTAATGTGCTGAACGTAAGTTGCTGGAATTGCGAATTTAGTCAGATGGTGAAAGGCCGCACATCCGGTCGATCGAGGACTGATTTGCCGAATGTTTCATAATGAATGCCTATCCCGAAAAAAATCGTTCTCGTTTGGGGACAAGCGATTACCAATCGACAGATCTGCATTCGATCATTTGAAATTCGACTTTCTGATGTTTGGTTAATCGTATTCGGAAATTTGACACGTCGATAAAAAAATATAAACATTCTCTCCATTTTGGCATTTGCCTTCTTGCATTGGGTTACCGACACCGTCGATGAAATGACATTCGCCAAAACAGCATCCTTCTGCATAGTCATTTGCATTCGGCAGAAAGGCATTCGGCAAAAAAGCATTTCGACTATTCGTCCGGTTACCGCAACACCGTATCTCCTAGCCGCTCGGCTAGGTGTATGGTCACTACCAAGAGATCTCGCTAACCGTCTTCCCTGCTCCGGGGCCGGGTCGTGACTGGACTGACAATAGGTCAGTAACATTCGTTTTCCATCACCTGCCCTTCTCGTTCGGCCGAGGAGCAAATAACAGCTGTCGTCATTCCATCGCCGATCGTATTTGACGTGACTGTTAATCCTGCGTCGAAGGGCGCCGCAGGGCACCGCGGCAATGGGCAATGAATGGACAGGAGTATGGCTGTGGAGCAATAGTGCCATAGAAAGAGAAACGGTTGCCGACAGAAAAGTAAACAGCTGTAGACGGAGACCTTCGGCATCTCTGAGCGAGGAATGACAAATGCTATATTGATCTTTAGCTCTATCCATTCTTGCCCAAGTTGTCCATTAGGACCTTTGCAAAGTTTCATATCCCTTAACCTTGTCGGCGTCCAGTGTTTGAATTTTTGAGCAAGTCGTTTCATTTGCCGGCTTTAAAACTTAAAAAACCGGCTTTAAAACTCTTCGTATTATTTCTTCGCTGGGGAGACTTTTCCCAAACCTTTGCCTTTGGTTGTGGCTTTGCGTACAAAAAAATGGCTGTCAAGGGGGATGTTTATTAAGCGCTTTGGTCAGGTGACTGCGGCCTTATGGGTTTTCCACATTAGAGTAATGTGTTGTTTTATGGTTGCGCGGTGACCGCAGTCAGATTGAAACACGGTCCATGTTCATTTTGCCGGAACTAACGTGTCGTTAATCAAATACAATGCATTACCGGCGCCGACAGATTAGCGTGCAACAATACATTACGGGCGTATTGATGTGGCGCAGACCAGCTCGCTCACAGCTGTCTGTCGACTTGCTGTACGCAGCTCACTCAGCACAGTCGCCTCAGCGTCAGCTGTTGTCCGACCCCGGCTGTCGGCTGCCGTGCTGGGTTCTTGCCGGCTGCCGTGCTGGTGCTGCCGTGCTGGTGCTGCCGTGCCGGGTTCTGCGACGCTTGGCCTGACGGTCCTGGCGTCGGCCGAGCCGGCGACGGCGCCCGGTCACGGGACGGGCGCGGCTCGCTCGAGCCGGCAGCAGCCGGCACCGATCGATCCGACTCGGCGGCGCCTCCGTGTGACGACTGTCTGGCTGAGTGCGGCCAACCCCGCCGGCAGGCGACGGCTCACCACGCCGGGAGCGGCGCTTCCTCCTCCGGCTTTGTGAGCCCTCAACGAAACGTTTAAATGGATGCCCAAAAATGCCGCAACTACGATGTAAAAACGCAGACGCTTGGTCGTTTTTACCTCGGCCGTCGTCCCTGTGAACATCTGGGAACACACATCCTATCCTACGTCAGGTCCGATGTCTACTTGAACCAAAATGCTTGACTCTAAAGCATCATATGCTGATGTGTATGTGAATCATGTGCTAAGCGAGTCTGTCGTATTTCGCAGGCGAAATGCTGAGCACGTCCAGCAACACGGCCTACTTCTTTGAGCCCTTCTTCTACCACATCAAGCAGAACATCTCCATCGGGGATCTTCCATACGCCGAGGTGCGCGAGACGCTGAAGCAGCTGCTGACCTGCCGACTGGAGGGGTCGCCGGTGATGCGCGAGGCCCGGTTCCGCAGTTTCGTGTGGAAATCGCCGCCGACGTCGGCTCGGCTGGTGCCGGCCGCGGCGACGTTGGCGCGCCGCTGCCGCGGCACCAGGCTACGGGTGGTGAAGCTGGTGCGGCCGCGGCTGGCCGCCGTTCTGCCGCTGCTCGACGATCCACAGCTGGGCCGGCGCGTGCGCTTGCTGCACCTGGTGCGCGACCCGCGCGGCAGCATCAACTCCCTGCTGCGCGCCTCCAGCGTGTGGCGCGGCGTCCGCGGCGACCTGACGTTCGTGTGCCGCGGCATCCGCGCCGACCTGGCCGCCGCCCGGCCGCTGGCCGACCGGCGCTTCCTGCGCGTCCGATACGAGCAGCTGGTGACCGAGCCGCGACGGCTGGTCGACCGGCTGTACCACCTCCTCGGCCTGCCGCAACCGGCCAGCCTGCGCGCCTATCTTGACCGGCACATGAACGCGACGCAGCCGGTGCCGGAGCCGCCGCGGAGGAGGGCGCCGCCCGCTCAGGCGCGGCGGCGGCGTCCGCGCGCCAAGGGCGACAAGGCGCCGTCGGCGTACTTCAGCACGTACCGGGCGGCCGGCTTCGACCCGCACCACTGGCGGCGGGAGCTGAAGCCAGAGGTACTGGCACAGATCGAGCAGGACTGCGCTGACGTCATCGCCGAGCTCAGCCAGGACCCGGCTGCGGTGCCGCTCGCGGGAGATGCCGCTAACAACGGCTGACAATGCATCGCCAGCGTGTTTGTGGGTGATATTCATCCTGTTTTTCTTAGCGCCATGTTTTAAGTCCAACTCGATGGCTCGGTGCAATCGCGAAAAGTGGAATCGGCTTGTGCTAGCTTGGTGTGACACTTCGGACTTGAAGGACGAACATATGGATTGCATGTACTTCCCCGGTCTTAAGCAATATTAAAGTACCAAAGGACCGACTGCCCATAGCTTTGGACAAACTTGAAACCATGTTCGAAACTATTTTTAAAACTAAACTGAAACCATTTTCACATTCTCCGTCTTTTGAATCAAATGCCAACAATGCCCTGTCCCCGAAAGCGGATTTGTTTTTACGGAGAGCCACCATACTGGCCGCTTGAAAGACGTGGATCTTGGCTGGTAACAGTCGCGATAAAGTGACGTCAACGGAAACGCTTTGAACACCGGCAGCAGAAGTGTCCGTCACAGTCAGTTAATTCGTGTTGTGGTAACTGCGTGGCTGTTGAAGCAATTCATGCGCTCTTCGTTTTCTTCCAAGAGGATCTTGTCCTACAGTCCGTATAATGTGCCGATAAAAAATATAATTTTGATTTCTCCTCATATTTGGTAGCATTTTACACCGAAGAAAGGGAGCTTATACAGCATGTGTCGAAAGGTTGAACGAAGGGTTAAACAAAGCCTGATTATGGGCACGCTGAAAAAAAATCGCAGGTAGACCGGATTAGTGTTAATGCACTGGTACTCCTGGTGCGCCGGCGGATAAAGCATAGCCCAACACAGAAAGAGCGTTGTTATGAAAATCGCATTGTTACGTTTGTTTTACTGTGGATGGCAAACAATAAATTTCACTTACCAATCGTTTTGTGCGACTACCGAGGCATTATTAAATGTCTGTGTAAGGCACAGGTCGGTTCCAATGATTCCCTCTCAGCAGCACCTGCAAAATTCGGTGCATCTCGAGCGTAGGCAGAACGGCTCAAGGCAGGGCCAAATATTTGCGCGGCAGATGCAGGTCACGTAGCCGCATATCAAGCGTCGCTGCGGTCTGTCATGCGGAAACTGCGTCGTGCATAACGTGGCGCGTATTTTTAGGCAAGCGAGGGTCAGTCGGTTGTGCTTACGGTTTCAGCCAGACCAAATAGGCGAGAACACTGGCAGATCCAGGAAGAGGCCTTTCTAGACATGGCCGCTCCCAAACGCAAAATGGAAGGGCCAATACGTCTTTGCCCCACCCCGCCCCCAGTGCTGGGCCGGCAACAATGTTGGATGTTGTTACGACATTGCTCAGCGCGTGCATGTCGACATCGTGGCCAGTGATTACTGCGAGCCCTGAGTCGCTAATGAAAATGATTGTTGTGTTATTCTGACGCACTTCGGCGACTCTGGCGATGGCGCAGTCCGCTGCCCGGTGCGTGGGACAGCACGACTTAACCCTATTCCCGGCAGGGGGGAGGCGGAATCCGCCCCCCTCGGGTTTTTGCTTGCCAATTCCAGGCTTTTTAACGCAGCTTCACGAAACTTGGTGACTTTTTCTAGCTATTTTTTATACGTGCTGTGACAAAATTTCACTATTCTATTTTGCTCAGGGATGGAGCCAGGCAACGTTTTTGGGAGGCGCCTCATGCCATTTTTGGCCATGTTGAGGGTAAAAGGAAAATGTCTGCCAAAAACAGAGTTTTAAAGCTAGAACTTAAAACTTTATATGGATGTATAGCTAAATAGTTGGGCAATGCGCAGATATAACTTTGTTTATTTGAGGTCATTTTACAAGGTCAGGTCAAGGTCAAAAGTCAAAATTTGTTTTTTCGCTATCATTTCGGCACCGTTTTTTCAAATACCAAACCCGGAATATATATGACGTATAATGGTGCCCTCTACTTGTGTACCAAGTTTCAGCTTGATATGAGGTCGGGTCACGGAGCTATGACCTAAAATGTCAGTGCGCGTACCCTATATCGCCATAGCCATAAAGTGAAATTTTTGAAATAGAGTGAATTCAAATGATTGAAAACGTTTACAGATAATACTAAATGCACACGAGATCATTCCAAGTAACCCCAAGGTAACTGGAGGTCATTTAAGGTCAAAGGTCATAAGTTGATCTGAGGAACGTGTAATAGTGACAGTTCCCCTTTTTCATGTCCCTGGCACCGCCTATGCTAACATTATACAAACATTGTAATGCGATTTGTACTTCTTTAGTACAACATGACTAGCAGAAGCCAAAAAAGGGTGTTTGCCTCTTTTGTTCATTCAGTTGTTAGAAAACTAATCCTCCTATTTTTGAAACCCTGTGGACGCCCATGAATTTTCTCAAAATTTCAGATTTGCTGGCTCATGGTAAAAGCACTGTCCATAATCTCTCGATTCATGCCAGTTTCATCGAAATCGGTCGATAAACAACGGAGTTATAAGAATTCCGAAAGTATCCCCCATTTTGACATTTTTGCCCCCCTGTATCCACAAATTTCAAAATTTTGAAAATTTCTTTTTATAAAAATGTAGTTCACGTCACGGCAAATTGATTGCCGTTTGTTGCGATAAAATCAGACGAGTAGTTCTCGAGACCTCAGAGGGGGCCGAATCCGCCCCCCCCCTGCCGGGAATCGACCATACCGTCTAGCCCTCCGGGAATAGGGTTAAGCCACCGGTGCCGCACACACCCTAGCCACGTCGTAGGTCTTAGCTTAGCCCTTAAAACATCAAACGTTTACTGCACGACTTGTTTGGAAGCAACTCGTCACTGGTTTGTGTCTCCAGATAAACAACGACGTCGGGACGTAAGCGTTCGTGCTCACCAAAACACTCCCTTCGCTTTGAACCGATGACGAAACCTTGATAGAAGTATGACCCTATTTATTCCAGCTAGTCTAAATACAACGCTAGTTACGCTAGGTTTACCCACGGATAACATTATCTATAATCAGCGTGCCCTATGGCGCTTTCGTCTCAAGCTAGTCGTACATGCATCGGTCTCTTAGTGGCCCGACCTGTCCTTCGACAAAGTCCGATCCAGCTGACAGCACAGCTCGGCTTCATGATGTCAGCTCACGGCGACGACCTCTGATATCAGCTTTCTGATGTAAGCTTCTGAGCCAGAGTCTGAGGTCGTAGTTTCATGTGTTATAAATGGAGTCGGCTTCATTCAGAAACCCATATTCTTTCTCGGTTGCAGAAAACAAAGATGTTTTTAGATAAAAGAAATCAAAGTAAAAGTGGTGAAATTTTTACGACCATCTCATGTCAACATGTTGCAAAGCCCGATTTTTCTGCAGCTGTTTCTCCCAGGAGGTGCAGAGGCGGTTCTGGCGGGTGATTCCAGGCTCTTTTCGGGCACACCTGGCAGTCTTTCGATGCGTTCAAGGCCGGCGTCTGTTGTCCTCAGTCTCATGTCATGTAATGTCAACGCCATCAACCATGATGGGGCATGCCACTGGTTAATAGTTCACCAGGGCACCGAGGCTTTCATGACGTCTTCCCATCCGACATTCGTAATCATGCTTCTCAACGCCCAAATTTCTAAAAAAAAAAATAACGACAAAATCGTAACAACTACAACAACAACCGTACACAACTACCGAGCTGTTGTTGGCTGACGAAGAACAACGATATTCCACAGCGCAAAATGTAGTGCCACCAAGGTTATTGACACTAAGGACGTGAGGAGACCCTCCAGGCATCTTCAAGTGCTTAATGACGTCATATATACGAAAATTTCACAAAGTAAATTGCCACAAATTGAATTTAAAGCAATTGCTGAATTATTATATCGTTGTATTATTGTATTAGATGACTACTGACACATTTCATAAGAGTATTACTGTGTCATAGCATTTTGTGCTTTGCGACGACTAAATATGTCCAATACGGGGATGTCGTTAAAAACAGGGGGTTTTGGGTGGGGGTGTTATTATGCCATTATGGTATTAGGCATATCATTGTTACGACGTGTTATATGATATTATTATGTCATACGATGATATTATTGCATTATATCGTTGCAATACCTGACACAATTATTATGCGGATGCTCCCTGGTTACGGGAGCGTGTGAGTTGTTTCACCCTGGGCGTACCTGGAATGAGGGAAAGAAATGTTGCGCCGAAGGTGTAACCCCGCGCCGCAGGCGCGGTGTAGGGTACTACAACACGCAGGCCGATAAAGGGTGCCCTCAGACTTGGCTCTGTTCAATAAAGAGGTCGTGCGAAGCGCGGTATTAGGTTACATCTAAATAGGGGCCGTGTGTTGGTTAGGTTAGGTTAGGTTGGGTTAGATTAGGTTTGGCTAGGCTAGGTTACTATTTTAGGTAACGTATTTTTTTATTTTTCGTTTCTCCTCGTTTGTTAATTTCTTTCAGTTTTGTATCAAGAATCCTTTTCCAAGCATTTTACTTTACTTCTATTTTATCATTTTATTTATGTATTTCTTTGAAATCAAATTTTAATTCTCCATCATTTTAGACATAAATTCTAATATTACTGTTATCATTTTCATTTCAAACACAATTTATATTGCATATTAGTTATGTCCAAACCTTGTTTATTACGCTTGCTCAGAGTCTGGGTCCGACCGACGACCAATCAGCGTCGAGATGTCCCGAAAACAAGCCATTTAACGCAGAAATGTCAAAATGCCCTACGCGAGTGTCTGGCGGCTGGCACAGTGAAGACGCAGTTTCTTTCAGGGGGAAATAATGTACGTTTTATGCTTTTTTGAAGTAGTACATATCATTGGAATCATATCATATCATAAATACTACCTGCATATCATAAGTAGTAGGGGAGAGTGGGGTAAGGCGTCCACTTGGGTAAAGTGCCCACCTTCATCTAGCTGCGAAACTACACAGCGTACCCCGTAATTTTAGAATTTTTGGTAAGCAGAAGTCTTTCGGAAAGGCGGCGGGGTGGATTTTGGTGCGCTTGGTGAGTTCGAGCTAGTTACGGCGAAGCGATGTTTCTTTTCGTACGTTACGATGTAAAAAGTCCAAACATTAAGATTAGGTTTGTGTGTATCTGGCCGTTAGCTTACGCATGGCAACATATGATGGCAAAAAACCTTGTGTAACAGCATGCGTATGGTATGACTATTAGCATCGTGACTGTCTCGTCATCCTGATACGTTTGAAATAACTGCACATGGCGCCTGTGGACAAAGCGCCCATCCCCAGGGTTGAGGTAAACCGCCCGGTGGGCGTTTTAATCGCACTTAGATGGGCACTTTAATCCACGTTCACGCGAATAAAAAAAAACATCCTTGCACCCATGCATTCCGCAAGTCGAGAGTCGATCAAGAATCGATGCTTGGTTGGCAGCGGAACGAAAGCACTTATGACAAAACTGACCGAGGAGCGGAAGGTCAGTACACTGTTCCCCGTCCCCCACTTCAAAGTGTGGTCTTGTTTTTTTACTAATAAAATAATGCATGACATGACGCAGACCGGTGAGAGCTATCACCTTCACCCTAATACAGAATGATACTGCCCCTCCCCTCGCATACAATGAAACGCTTAAGGGCTGTGCTGATTTGTACTGATCCACCAGCTTTCAGTGATGTCAGGGGTATACTGTTCCAGATACCATGCCTCGAAAATACGTAAAGAAGACTACGTGGGCGAGCTGTAGTACTGAAAGTCTAAAAGCTACGCTGACTGATCTAGGAAATGGCGGAAGCCTGAAAAGCGTATCGACCCGACACAGTATCCCCCGCAGGACGCTCCGCCGCCATAGAGACAAGGTTGTCCAATCTCCAGGACGTCCGAAGCTGGGACGTTTTGGGCCAGACATCAATGAGGCATTTGAGGAGAAGCTTAAGAATTACATTTTGGACATGAAGGAGACATTTTTTGGTCTAACGACTACCGATGTCCGGCGCCTTGCCTACGAACTCGCCCAGATGGAAAGCATCACTCACCAATTTAACACGGAGCAGAGGATGGCCGGTCGAGACTGGCTACCCTGTTTCCTTCAACGCCATCTTGATCTTTTTATCCGGAAGCCTGAAGCGACCAGTTTGGCTCTAGCTGTAGGATTCAACCGCCCACAAGTGAAACGCTTTGACATCTACAGAGAACAGCTCGACGCGTGCAAGGTGAACCCGATGCGAATTTGGAACGCTGATGAAACAGGCCTGACGACGGTGCAGCAACCAGGCTATGTGTTGGCTACAAGGGGAAAACGCCGAGTGGGCAAGGTTACTAGCGCAGAGAAAGGAGAAGGGTGACAGTGACGTGCGCCGTCAATGCGTGCGGCCAGTACGTCCCACCGATGCTGATCTATCAGCACAAGAGGATGGTAGAAACACTCAAAAGGTGCTCCGCCTGGTTCAGTAGCCACAGTAACACCCTCCGGCTGGATGGATTGCGATTCGTTCTTGGTGTGGCTCAAGCACTACAAACGTCGTGAAACCCAGTGAAGAGGAAAGACACATTCTCATTATAGATGGACACCAGAGCCACTGGTCACTAGCCGCTGTCGACTATCGCAAAGAGCACGGAGTCGCAATGATTACTCTTCCGCCTCAACTGTACCCATCGCGTGCAGCCATTGGACGTAAGTATCTACAAGGCACTGAAAAGTGCCTGCAACACTGGTGCGGACTGTTGGATGCACTGCCATCCTGGCAAACGCATTTTGCCAGAAGATTTCCGCGACTACCAGGTCGCGGAAATTTTCTGCACTGCCTACAGCAAAGCTGCCACCATCGACAAAGCTATCAACGGGTTCCGGTGTACTGGTTTGTGGCCCCTGGACACTAGCATCTTCACCGACGAAGACTTCGCTCCGTCCATGCTAACTGAAGAGGAAGATCCCCACTGTCCGGATGTCCCACGGGTGTCTGTGAGAAGCAAACCAGGACATCCTCTGTTGTCCAGACAAAGTAGGACGCTTCCAACAGCACCAATCCTATCGTATTAGGATAGCAAGCGGAGGCAACAGCACATGCCGCACAAGAATCGGCGACTACAAGCAGTGTCGAGAAGAGGAACTATGAAGAGGTCCCGGGGTCCAGTGCATCAATGGGTATGCCTGGCACCTCAGTTTCAGGATTAACTGACATCTTTTCGCCAGCCAAAGCAGCGGTCAGAACGAGAACGATGAAGGCGGAGAAGGCCGAACTACGCACGTTTTCACCATACAAGAGGCGTCTCGAGAAGAAGAAAGTGTCAACAGTGAAGAAGAAACCCAAGAAAAGCACAGTGCACAACGATAAGAATGACGATATCACTTGCCTCGTCTGTGGCATGCTCTTCAGGCGTTCTTGTGAGCGTTAGATCCAGTGCACGGAGTGCAGCCCCTGGGCTTGCGAGCCGTGCACGGATGCATACGGAAACCAGAAGTATGTCTGTGACATCTGCCGTTGGACTTGCAAAAGAAGTCGTAACCAACATTGGAAGTCACACGTGCAAGCAGCAGGGTCGATTTCATTCTAAACCTTAACATTTCTTCGTTCTGTGTGACAGTTCTTTTTCAGCGATATACGATTGTAGGCTGGCGGACGGCAGTGGGAAGCCACGATTCTGTTTGGTAGATACGTTGGTGCGTTTCTGAGGAACGCGATATTGTGTTGTTGCCCTCGCAGGCTGTAGCCAGCGAAGAGCCTTGGGGCATTCCATTTCTGCAGGTGAAGGGTACAGGTCTTGTTTCTACGTGCATGTAGGTATTCTAGCAAGTCTGCTTTGCAATCAATGCCTGTCGACAGACCTTTTGTCGAGGAATACACAATGTCACGTTTGGATGACTTCAAAGCATGCAATTTTGCTAACGCAGACCAAGTTTGTCTTTCTTCTCGTGTTGTCAACACAACGTCGATAATAGTAAATGTTGGCAACCAAAACAAAACCATAGCTAAATTCCCCGGCTTTCAAAATCAAAGGGTTCGAAATTAGGTGAATCTTCCATTTTGAGATGGCTAGAATTACTGATGTGCTACTGCTTACGCATCGGGTCCATGACTCTGGTTTTGCTGGTAAACGTGTGCTTGGAATAACAACACAGATAGTAACTGCTCGTTCACCTTTTTAAAGAAATAATATCTGGGTAATGCACAAAATTTCGCGGTTCTGGCGGAGCTTTGGTTGGAGACGTTTTGCCCCACACCAGCGGGCGCTCTCCCACATATAAGGGGTAAATCGCCCTTTAAAATCGCTTTGGAAAAAACGACTAATCTATTTTAGAATCATTCCTTCAAAACAGGTGTTTCACAGCAGTTGCCAATTTACCGTAGCTTCTCACTATACCCTTGATTCCTTTGCAGCATTGCGACCACATATGATACGGCCGTTTTTCCTTAGGGTGTGCGCTTTACCCCACTCTCCCCTATATATCATATGAAATCGTAAGTAGTACATATCATTATTACGTTTTAAGCATCATGCGGCCACTGTTACGACTATTTTCCCTCATTGTAAGTGCTCGGCCAAAATCTTACTGTTGACTGATATTTGGTTCTTGTATTTTGTGCTTTATTTTAGGCATAATTTATCTGGTGTATACATTGATGTATGTTTTTTTCAGTCGTCATCTTTGAAGCAATGAATTTTTGTACGCTTAAAGACGTATCTGATAATGGATTCAAGCAAAATTATTCCGATTCTGACAATTTCCGTTGACAGGCAAAGGTCGCCATCATCATAAGCTCATGATTGCCATCCTATGATAATAGGTATAACAATACGTAAGTTCATGATATCATGAGACAGGTAATGCAGTGGCCAATGACCCTACTAACTTGAGAGAAATTTAATTTTACCCCTTTAATGTTTTGCATCGATGCCTTCAAAATAGCTTTGGTCCCACCAACTTAGAAGCTATGCCAATGACCATGGTTGAAGCACAAACTGTTTTCTTGTTGCATGGGCTTACATCTAGCACTTTGAGTGAGATCGCAATAAAATTTGGTATTTAGGTTGCCGTAATGGAATGCAGTGAAAATTGTTATGGATTAACATCCATGGGTGGAGACACCAGCAGTGCAGCCGCTGGCAAATCCTGTGACTATATCATGTAACCATACCAGCGTTTTCTGCAATTTTCCAGTCCCACTTATGCTTGTGTATGTAATGTGAAATCTGAAACGACAGTTTCAGTGATAGCAACCATTCTAACTGTAAAAGGGTGCTGCACATATAACATAATGCATGCTAAATGTAATAGATGGGGAGATGTACCATGCATTTGTAATACAGTGGGAGAAATATATGGGTGAGTGCATGATGCCCTGGAAGGTGCATAATCAATGTTGATGATGCTATTTCTTCTTGATGATGTCTATTTCTTAAAGTACATGATTTTGCTATTTCTATGTACAAAGAAAAACATGCTTTGGTTCTTCAGTTACATCATGATGCATTGGGGGGGGGGGTATTTCAAGCATTGAGGGGCTCTGTTGAAGACTGGGGGCTGCAGCCGCCTAAAGAGATACAAATCTCCGCTAGTGGTTCCGTAAAAACTGGAAGGAGTGTTTCCCATCACTTGCTAACTCTGGTAGAACTTGCGAGAGTCGGTAACCAAACTTTTGAGCGTGCATCCGCTGCACTTAACATCAACATCTATCAAACACCGTGTCAGCCTCTACTGAACTCTACCATCGTCAGGCTATGTTTAGTTCTGCCAGTGTCAACCTTCGCTGGATTCTGCTCCAGCGTTCACCAAACTATGTGCCATCGTCTGCTCGCTGGTTGTGTGTCAGCTCCTGCTGGTAGGTATGTCTGTCAGCGCCTGATAAGGCGCACATCACCATCTTATTCTATAATGTGTCAGTATCTGATGAGCTGCATACCTCAACGTCTACCGGTGTATCTGCCAACGTCTGTGTGTGTTGACTGGGGTTTTAGGGCGTTCTGACTACGTGATCATTTGGCGCCCTGCCAACGCCTGTAAGACGTAAATAAGCGCAAGAGCGCGGGAAGCGGGGGGCGGGCAGCTGCTCCCCGAAACCCAACCAAACTTCCCCACCTACCCTAAGGAGGGCAGCTGCTCCCCCAAACTTTTCTGAAATTTAACATTGACCCTTTGGGCGTTGACTGGAAATAACTGACCCAAAATACTTCCTGTCCCTGCTCACCCCCCCCCCCAACTGAGCAGCAGTTCCCGCCCCCTTGCATAAGTATCTGCCGGTATGTCCATCGGCACCTCATAAACTGGAGAGCACGTATGATAAGCTGCATATCAGTATCACAAGTTGTATGGTTAGAGAAAAGTCATTGTCCGCCTGGCCGGATGTCAGTGTTTGCTAAGATGGATGGCAGTTCAGCCAGGCCCAGTGTACGTGCCTGCCGGCGTGTTTGCTCCTGCCCGCCGGGTTGGTGGTCAGGGTCTGTCGGTGTGTTTGTGCGTATCTGCTGAGGTGGGTGTCAGCCTGCGCCGGCTGCCTTGTCGACATGCGCTGGCTCGGCCGGCCGCAGCCGCCCGCTCCCGTGGGAGTCGGCTCAGCTGCGCGCCACTGCGCCAGGCCAGGGTCGACATAGATCACGTGACCTACTGTCACGAACCGGCGGCCGCTTCGCTGACCAGCCGACCAGTACCGGCCAGGCACTGGCCAGGCTCTCGCGACACGCCATGGTCTTCGCTGAGGCGGCTCCTACTCAACAGCCATGCGAAGAAGCAGTTTCTTTAACTGAGGATAATGTGACAGTCTGCTGACGGTCTGTTGCTTTAGCTAGCAACATTCTAATGTTGATCTAATGTTGATCAGAATTAATAATTCTAATTCTGAACGTCATAACTAGACGCTCCCGATTTCACTATTTCTGGCCTGGTGTGGGACGAGCCTTAGAGATTATTTCAGGAGATAAAAATCCTACTTTTGGCACTAGAGCGATGATGCTTTCTACGGAAACTCACACCAGAACCTGGAAAGTATGGCAAGGTTAAAGTAACCTAGGCCAGTAAGACCTGTCCGGTCACAACCATACTGAAGTTGTACCCCAGGCGCCAGACGGACGGAAGGAAAATAGTATTTCTAATGTTTTTTCTAAAGTGGTTCGCACGCGTATTTAGCCTCCATCCTATAGGACCTTTTGTGACCTGAGAACAGGGGCGGATCCAGCATTTCGCTAAGGGGGAGGTGAATGGCCAGCGTGGGGCCCCCTCCCGGCCGCCCCCTCCATTTTTGCTTTTTAGATATGGAAAACGTTGATTTGTTCGAGTTCAGGGAAACATGTTACGTAATTCTGCATTTTTTTGCCACATAAAGTGACCGAAGAAATTGAAGCGCGTCACCTTATTGGAGAAAGTTATGGGCTTTTGCCCTTACAGAGTGGCCAAAATATGGCAACAACGACGGGATTTCTGGAGGCTGCGTCCCTCTCTCTCTTTGAAGTGTCGTGTCTTCGTTTGGTCCGGGAGTTCCTCTGCCCCCTCGTAGTTTCTGGACATATTTTTTCTAGTTTAGGTTAGGTCACCTCTTGCATTTACAGGGGCACTTTTTGATCTTGGGCCGCTTAACGTGCAAGGGCTATCTAGTGGTCTGAAGTTCCTTTTACCGTTTCACGTGCCCCTCGGGACGTCTCAGGCGCTCCTTGGCGGTTTCAGGAGTTCCTCGGTCAGTCTCATTGACCCATCTGGCATTTTCAGGGACATTTAACCCCTCGCACGAACGTCGATCGGAGACGATCACGCCCGACAGGGGGGTGGTTGGCTGCCTCCTCTGACTCACGAACGGTTGGTCGCACGATAAAAATAAGCACATCGTTGGAAAGCTTGTGACGAGTACAGCTCGAAACTAGTCTCATTTTTAGTTTTAGATAATAAGTAAGCAATTTACGTTCTATGTATGTTTTCTCATAGCCGACTGCATGGGACCGAGGAACGACCTGAATCTCAAGGGCTGTGACTAATAACGCATCGGTAAAGGCACCAGCGCACAAGTAAAGGTCCGCAAATGCCGATACACATCTAATTTCTCAGATCTGTTTAATATATACGCCGAGACGTTGAGTTAAAGACATGGCAATTTTCGCGCCGGCTGTCGGCGGGCGCCGCAGCCGTACGCAGTAAAAAATTAACGGGAACTAATTTTGGAGTTCCTTTATTTTCGCCACATAAGCCTATCCGTGAAATTTTATTGATCTTAGTGTTTCTTGTGATAGTTTCTCATGCTTAAATTTTGGAAAAATTCATTGGTTATCAATCAACACAATTGTTGGAGCATTATTTCAGAGAGCCTGTTTATTCCCAAAATGTTCATTTTTTTCAATTTTTGGGGGGTTCTTAGCATTACTTACGTCTGTGCAAGCCACTTCTGCCATTTTCTACCCATTCTGAGTAATGCATCGCTGATTTTGACTGTGGTGCATTTTGGCTCACAGCAGTTATTCGTGACCTGACCTCAGGTCAATGGCTGGAAGCCATTGATACTTTGTCCAATGACGGTAACCAGATGTCTGCTTTACTCCACACCAAAAATGTCATGAAATATTCCGTCAGTTTCCGAAAAAAACGACGACATGTCTTAAAAACAGCTTGACATTAGATCAATGACCCGAAAAATTCCAAAAATCTGAGATAGCGGATTTGTTCCATCCATCAAGATCATTAATTCCTGAAAGTGTTATTATGATATCTTGTTTTGCAAAAAATGTTACAGGGCGCCAAACGTTTTTGGACATAGGTCCGTTTGGCCTGACCTAGGTCAGGCACCTGACCTGATCTGAGGTCAAAACTGTAACACAAGGTATAAAAATGATAAAGCAAAAGATACACAAAGTTTCGTGGTTCTGTGTTTGTTCGTCCTCTCGCAATCCCAGAAAAACCTCAGGGGGGGGGTCAACTGCATCCCCCAGTCCTGGGCGGGTTAAGCCATCATGGGTTCCCTCCTGACGTTCCCTCCTCGGGAGTTTTCGCCGTCTAAGGAGCTCCTCAGTCAGAAACAAGGGCCATCTATAACTCTCTCCCTACCGTGACAGGGGCGCCTCTGACAATGCTTTAGGCCCTTTGGCTTTTTTACAAGCCGTCCGGACGTCTCAAAGTCTAATAGTTTTAGGGGCCCCTCTCGTCGTCTCAGGGGCCCCTATTGCTAAAAACTGTTAATTAGCAGGCTCAGAGGCACCTCTCCAGCAGTCTCAGGGAACCCTCTGTTGTCATAGGCGCACCTCTTGTCGTCTCTGGGGAACATTTTTGCCGTCTCAGGGGCCCTCTGGCAGTTACAGAAGACATACTGGCGATATCAGGGCCCTTGTACAGTGTCATGGGCCCTCTGAACGTCTCCGGTTGTCCACCGTCAACTCCGGTTGACGGTGGAGTCAACCTGAGTTCGGGGTAAGACTCCGGTTGTCCAGTAGTCTTACCCTGTTACATGGGATATATCTGACAGCCAGGTGGGTAATGAATGCATCAAGAACCCCTCAGGTTTTCAAAAAGATCACTGTAGCCCATTTGGGGCCCTCTCGAAGTTAAGGTCACAGGAATCCTTGTTTTTGGAGGCCCCTCTGGCTGGCCTAGGTCTCTTTATGTCATGCTAGCCAACCTGTTAAGTTCTTGCCGGATCTGGAGCCTCTCCGATACTTTTAGCGGCCTCATGGACCCCCTGACTTGTTGGGTCCTTCTTGCGGTCCCAGGGACCCTTAGAGTTCCAGGGGCCCTTTTATTCATCTTAGGGGCCATCTTGCTTTCTCAGGGTCTCATTAACCCTCTCGGAGGCCTTCTGACTGCATCAGGGACTTTCAGCTTTCACACGGGTCGTGAAATCCATTCGGAGCCCCCATTGACATTCCAGGGGCCCTTATTCTGTTCTAGGGACTCATTCTTCATCTTGGCCGTCTCCCTGTGACCTTTCTGGCGGTCTCAGACGCAATCTGTCATGTTGAAAGCCTGCTGTGGTCTCAGAGGCTCTTTGGGAACCTCGGGGTTCCTTCTAATCGTCTCAGGGGTCATCTAACTCTCCCAGAGGCCCCTTGACTGCATCAAGAAAACGTCACGTTTCCACAGAAACTCCTTGAATCTCATACGGGACTCCCTCCAGACCCTTTTTCAGCCTGAGAGGGGCCCCTTTGGAGCTGGCCCGAGAGATGCCCCTTCGGGGCGCCTCTCATGGTCCCCCTTCTCAGACCTCGGGGGGGGAGGGCGATCGCCCCCATCGCGCCTGCCTGGACAAGACCTTAGGCTGTAATAAAGACCAATCCATTGAGCCGGTGACAGGTTCCCAGATTGCAGCTCAAACGTGAAACAAAGAGTACTGCTTAAAAGCTACTGTGACCGTGCAGGCCGAGTATTGTCTCTGATAACCTCAATACCAATTATTGTTCTCTGGCGTACTGTAAATAATATTCAGGCACCAGAACTCCGGTTTTCAAAGCAGCCCTCAAGATGGTGATTTCGGAAGCCGATACGTGATACTGACTAATAGATACCATATGATCTTATAGGAGTTTGGAGCAGTTACACATAGCTTTGAATTCGTATATAGTTTCCACAGACCCCTTCAAAATGTTTCTAGAGAATGGATTTTTTATATCTTCGACCTCTGCACTGCGTGTGATTTTTGGGTGTCCCACATGGTGGGTGGGTGCGCATGTGAGTAGGTCTGTCTAGTTAAACCTGCGCCCAACCGGCACCCCGAAGTGGACGGTCGGAGCCCGGCCGGGGCGGGGGTTCGACGCCTCCCCATCTCGCGAACAAAACATTGGAGAAAAATCAAACTTATGTCACCGGAAAGAAGTTGGCCAGGAGTACGTTTCAAAACATTCAAAATTGTTTGAAAGGCCTCCAAAATGAAACATTTTGGCCTATACATGCAAAAAAACTGTTTTTTTTTAGGAGAGTTCTAACTCCGTCCCAAATAAAACTAAAACAATGCTGAGCATGCCAATGGATAGCTAATAGAAATGCATTACGGTGACATAATTTTCAACAGGCATACTGTGGCACATGACATTAGGTGACCTCTTATAATGTCATATTTTCGTTTCGCTAAATTTGTGAGGTTTTTGAATGGTGCTGGCGAGTTATTGTCCATACAGGCACGTAGTCAGGATCTTCTCTGGAGGGGGGGGGGCGCAGATGACAAATTTTGTCATATGCCACTGGCATATGATGAAATTTATGGGGAAAAAGCAACAATTTTAGGTTACTGACCACATATTCAACGCACAGGAAAAGCACTTATATTCCTTTGAGAGGGTGAGGAGATCCTGGCCCACCCGATGTTTATTTGGGCCCTTCCAATGTTCATTGGGCCCCCAATGTTTTCTGCCCTTTTAAAGGGAAATCAGTAATAATAACGAAAAGAACGGCTGTAATAGATAAGGGATAAGCAGAAAGTAAAGAATGAAGTCTAAGGCGATGTAACCATCTATCTTTCTACCTTCTACATACATATATATATATTTGTTTGTTTATATATATATATATATATATATATATATATATATATCCACGGGAATCATTGTCCCGCTGGCCAAAATCAAGTGGGTTAAATCCGCAGAGAAAGCCCCATTTAGGGGGAAGGCTAAGTTGTTGGGCCCTCAGCTCTCCCCCCTCATCATGAACATAAATTGATACCTATGTTTTGAAGCGTATGTATGATCGCTATTCCGTATTCCTGCGAAATCGCCAAATACCTAATGAAGACCGCTTGGCTTGGAGGGCATGGCCCGCATGGCACCCGCACCCTCCCCCCCCCTCCTTGGCTACTTTCGTGGGTCCCTGAATGCTTCTCAAACGGCAGAAATGATTTGTTCGAACTTTTTGAGATGCCGACAGACTACGACACCAGTTTACCGACTTGACCTGACCTGACCTCGTGACCTGACCTAACACTCGGGCGTTTTCCCCGTTTTATTTCGTATTTTGTCGAGAATCAATAACATTGCAAACAGAAGGGCAAGGAGTGCTTTTGGACTAAAACTTCTTGGGTTCCACCACCGTGATCAGCAGGGTGCTATATAAGATCAATCTTATGACCTAACCTGAAGTAGGATCATGACCTGGTTTGAAGCACGCTTGGAATTGGGATGGGATGGGATGGGATGATGCATGCCTCTGCGATATATATATATATATATATATATATATATATATATATATATACCCTATGATATATCTCGAAAAAATGGGGTATTTGTGTGTCATTATCCGCCATTGACTCTTGAAATAAACCAGAGAGATAAAGCTGGACACCTGGACATGAACCGAACCTCTACCACGGCGACCTCTTTTGACCTCAGGTGACCTGAGGTCATTTCACATCATGAAATCGCCTTGGTGCAATTTTGGACTGCAATATCGACTTCGGTGGCTTTTTTTAACTTCGGGACCATCCAGACCATTCAGACTCTTTTTTCCTGGTTTACCCCAAATGTTACTTGACGTGATCTCACGACCCCTCATGTGAGTCAACAGCATTTGCCGTGTTAGGTGACTTTCTTAGCCCAGGAGTTCATTTCAGGCACTGGGAATGTATTTCAACTTATATCACAGTGGCCTCGCATGACATCAGGTGACCTAAGTTCATTTCACAGCTTGGAAATGTCATGGTGCAATTTTAGACTGTAAAATCGACTTCAGCTCTTATTTCCATCCCAGCAATCATTAAAACAGGGTTTTAGACTCCTTTTCGTTAGTGCACCCCAATGTGATTTAACCTGACCTCATGACCCTTCACCTAACACAACACCATTTGTCGTGTTTGGTGACTTCCTTGGCCCAGGAATGCATTTCAGGCATCAACAAGCCGAAGAAACGGTTCAAAACCGACAGAAGTAGGTAAACAGGCTGGACATCGGAATGATCTCGAATGATTGACCTTGATCTTGATAACAAATTCAGGATAGCGCAATTCTTAGGAATGTCCTCGACTACTTTCTCTAAAGGTTTAGGTCGATTGATCACAAGGCGTGATTTGTAGAAGATTTAAGAAAAAATCGGAGGTTGATCTATTTACGTAACCTGGGTCAGTGGCCTATCACGACCAAAAGATGAAAATGGTACAAAACGTGCGTTAAGGATGTTAAAAAAATACTGAAAATTTCGACTGCACTGCTCATGTAGTTTTTTATGGTATTACCAAAAGTCCTTAGGGGGCGTCGAAACGACCCCACTCGTCAGGCAAAGGTTAAGTATGACGTTTTACATTTATTAGGCGTAATGATAACGCAATTCTCGCCTGACGAAGGGTTGGTGCCTCTGTGAGGTTTTTCTTAGACCGGACGTAGAGCGGCTGCGTCAAAAACCTGAAGTTCTTAAAGCAGACCCCACATTTTTCGGTTGCATTTTATTTCTTAGTTTTTACTAACAAATAGGACTAAGTATGACGTAGTATTGTTTGTTTTCGAGGGATTGCAAACCGTTTTTTGCAGACCTGAGCCCCATTTTTACTTCTGCAGGAGTCTGGAACGCATGTTTCACAACATATCGGAGTTCGAAAGGGCGGTAATGGCCTTTTTGATGTTATATATATATGTGGGTCATTCCATGCCAACTCAACCAATGATGTACACGGCACACCCTCAGATTTTTAGGAAATTAAGTCCTGTGGCGTTCTTCATAGCCCAGATCCCGAATATCGGGTCGAAATCGCCCTCTAGCAAATAGTTTGGCTGCTACGGTGACGTCAATTTATGACGTCACACAGTGTCACGCAATTTTTGAAGCGGTGTATCTCCGAAATTTGATGAGATATTTCAAATCGGTCAACGACATTTCAGAGACAAACGTCTAACGTTTCATTTTTGTGTATTTGTTTGATGTTTTTGGCTTTTTAAAAACATATTATATTACCGAATAAAAAATGCAAAGTTAAATTCCAACATTGATGTGGTTTTCAGTTTTCTTAAAAATGGGATATATGAAATCTGCATGTTTTCTTACCCTGCAACCGTCGAGAAAACAATGGGTATCGCATAACATCATATCCTAACGTATCGCGTTCTTCTTGGGCATGCCGCCAGACACGCGCCGGAGCGCCGCGCCGATAGTGCCATCCAGTGGTGGCGCTCGGCGCGGCCGAGGCGGCCGAGTCGGAACGGAGCCTGGTGTGGGGAGGGGAGGGGAAGAGGAGGAGGAGGCGACAGATCACCTGCGTGATCGTCTGACAGCTAACCGAAGGTGTCTTGTTAGCGACAATGCTCAAGTGTCGGTCTACCATCTGAAGCGACGATGTCTCCCATTACGCATGCAGTTGTAGAACACCGACAGTCGTGTGCAGTGTGGCTCAGGCGACGGACCTTTGTGTTTCATTCGCGAGAGTGCATTGGTGTGAAATGAAGTCCAGTTGCAGAGAAAAGCAAAAACTCTGTTCAAATCCCTTCGGCTTGCCCCATAGTAAAAGGTTTTATAGCTCTGTTAGACCGGTGTCGGCATCGTTCATCAGAGCTCACAAATCTTTACAAGACCTTCTATCACCTGGCGATAAAGTGTGTGTGAAATGCAGCAAACTAATTTCTAGAAGAGACTCTGAAGCCCGTGGACGTGATGAACCACAGCCCGGTCCATCTGGCCAGCCAGCAACAAGAGACAAGATCCCTGACGTGAATCCGGAAGACAAAGAAGCTTCATCATCTACCCCTTCAACAGTGCCGTCGTCTTCGGAAACTGAAGGAACGCCAAGGAAACATATTGCGACTGAGGAACTAGATACAATCATGGACGTGGTCGGTGAAACACCCGTTCGAACAGCTGGGTCGCACTGAAATGCCGGTCTTGTTTTTGTGTACAACATGTCGATGCTTCATGCAAGCAGCGACTTTTGCTTATTTTGGTAGACACCTAACTAGGAGCACTGGAAAGTCTAAAATGGTGGCTGTTGTCAACACTTCCCACTTGTTAGCCTGAATGAATATTTTCCAAGATCATTAAAACTGCACGATTTAAAGTCGCAATTCATCAATTCTACATCAACAATCATCACTTTCATCCTGTTCGTATAACAAGTGGGCATGCGTTCTCGAAAGCACGGGATGATTTTTTTTTGTATTGACAGTATCAGAGTCTGAATAAATACGCTGTCCTCACATAGGTGCTCAATATGCGGATGTACTAGTTCACTTTTCCTAACGCTTCTCGTGAGGTTTTTGACGTAAAACCACTCGAATGCTATTAGAACATCTTTAGCATTTTGTACGTTATATAGGTCCCGCATCAGGTGTTATTTGATATTGGACATGTAGAAAATCGAATCTTTTGAAAGGAGTCCGAAAACATGCACAGTCGGTTTAGACGTGTTTAGAAAAGAACCGTTCTCTCTTTTGTTTCAGGCGGGCTGAAAGGGCATCAAAGGGAACAGAAAGGCCGAAGCAAACTAGCATCTGTGAAAACTGCGGTGGCAAAACGTCTGTCAGCTTCATATGGTGCTGAAGTCGATTTCTGACCAAGAAAAGTCTAGGGGCGACGAGGCGGTTCCAGGCATAGAGTTGTGCGAAAAAATGATGACTGAGCTGGTTGATAAATTCAATCATCCTACAACGTCATACGCAACCAAGCTTCAAATTCTGAAATTATCACCGTTCACGATCGACAAAACAGCCGAGAGGTTTGGCGCCACCATTCATATGGTGAAACGAAGTCGAGCGCTAAAGGCAGCGGAAGGTGTAATGGCCAAGCCAGGTCCAAAGAAGCCGTCGTTTTCCGTTTCAGACGAGAAAAAGAAAAAAGCCCAACAGTTTTATGAACGGGACGATATTAGCAGGCTGTGTCCTGGCCAAAAAGACACGGTCAGCGTGCGTGATCCTGATGGGGAAAACGTCACCACCAGAAACGTCTGGTGCTTTCAAATCTACGAGAAATTTACCAACAGTATAAATCTGAAACTGCAGAGCCCGTAGGATTTTCAGCATTTACCAGCCTCAGGCCGCCATGGTGCGTTTTGGCAGGAGCAAGTGGCACACATTCTGCATGCATTTGCGTCCACCATCAAAATCCAAAACTCATGCTAAAGTCAGTACGCCCAGATTTTAGCGTTGACGACCTGATGAAAATGACAGTTTGCGATCTTCAGAGAGAAACTTGCATGCTTGGCAAATGTAAGGAATGTCCCGGGGACGGGAAACTTCGAACATTCTTAGACGAAGAAGAGGCCTTGGGCGTAGAGGAAGTAGAATACAAGCAGTGATTGAGCACAGATCGAACAACTCTTGCCTCTGTACGACAAACCTGGGACGAGTTTATAGACACCTTAGTAAGCTCTATCGCACGACTTCGGTCCCATCACTACATTGCACAAGCACAAAGCACTCATGTAAAGGAGCTGAAAGGCAGGCTAACCGCACCAGAGGCGATAGTTATGGGTGATTTTGCTGAAAATTACTCTTTCGCCGTACAAGACGCCATTCAGGGATTTTATTGGCAAAATGCCCAAGCGACCGTACACCCTTACGTACGCAAAGTTCACTACTTCACCGATGGTGCCGTCTCACAGTACAAGAGCAAGTTTGATATCAGGAACATGACCATGTACAAAGAAGACATAGGGACAGAGTGTGAGTGGCATTTCTTTGCCACCTGTCACGGCAAGGGGCCATGTGACGGCATCGGTGGCACCACAAAAACACTCACAGCTCGTGTCAGCCTGCAGAGACCAGAGGCAGACCAGGTCTGCACGCCGGAGGCCATGTTCCTCTTCTGCAAAACCTCAGTGCATGGTAAGATACAATGAATAATATTCTATGCTGCAAATCTTGTTTTCTTTAAGCCTGAACAATCTCATATTGATTTCATGGATATTTTAGTGATAATGTCTTACAAGAAAAACTTGCAAAACCATTAAGCTAGGAAAGGTGTAATCTCAGTAAATCAATTAAGCTATAGTTAGATAATTTCGCGATTCAGCAGAAATTTTTAACATTTTTTGGAAAGCTGTATTCTCCGGTACTTTACTGCATAACCGATAATAGCTGCTGACTAAGTTCATTCATTGCTGGACATGGAAATATTAATAGGCTCCTAAGAGCTGTGAATAATGTTTGTTATAGGCATTCACTTCTACGTTTCGGAGTCCCACATAGCCAAAAAGGACTCCAAGCTGAAGAGCAGATTTGATGAAGCCAGACAAATCAAGGGCACCAGGGGATTTCACTGCTTTAGGCCTGTTAATTCAACAACGGTGGACGCATACGAAACATGCGCAAGCATCTCGAGCCGAAGGTTTCAGACCGTGTGATGGAACGATACGTCATTTCTCTGGTCGTAACAGTGAAGTAATGCGACAGGAAGATCATGTCTGTGCGGTACCCATGTCATGATAATTTTTTCAGTCGACGTGCACATGCTTGTCAGAATACAGTGATCAACATTCAGTGAACTTTGTCAAACATTGTTCAGTAATTCATTTTAGGGCAGGCGGAGCAATGTCTAGTGGTAAAACGGTCCACGTCGGTCTACATCCAATATCCACACAATCTGTCAGCTCTTTACATTCCAAAACAATCATGGTCAAAGGGATGGTCATAAACAAGACGGCGACAACCCCCCCTCCCCAGGCTCCACTCTCATTCGGCCGCCGCGGCCGCGCCGAGCGCCACCTTAGTGACGCGGTGATCGGCGCGGCGCTCCGGCGAGTGTCTGGCGAGAAGCCACAGGAGAACGCGGGACGTTAGGATATGTTGTTATGCGATACCCATTATTTTCTGGACGGTCCCAGGGTAAGAAAACAAGCAGATTTCATATACCTCATTTTCAAGAAAATCGAAGACCACGTAAGTGTTGAAATTTAACTTTACATTTTTCAATCGATAATATGATATATTTTCAAGAAGTCGAAAATACAAAACTAGTACACAAATAAAATGCCAAACAACTGTCTCTGAAATGCCGTTGACCGATTTGGAATATCTCATTAACTTTCGGAGATACAACGCTTCAAAGATTGCTAAACACTGTGTGACGTCATAAATTGACTTCACTGTAGCAGCCAAACTATTTGCTTGAGGGCGATTTCGACCCGATTTTCGGGATCCGGGCTATGAAGAACCCCACAGGACTTAATGCCGTAAAAATCTGAGGGTGTGCCGTATAAAATCGCACTTTTATTGGTTGAGTTGGCATGGAATGACCCATATATATATATATATATATATATATATATATATATATATATATATATATATATATATATATATATATATATATATGCTACCTCAAAATGATTCTAAACCGGTTTCAAGGTATGTGCCTAGTGCCGCTGATTTAACGATGACATTGCTGTCTACATTTCTACCTTTTTCAATGATCAGAAATGTGGTTTGTGATATCCAACATCATTGTCAGCACTATCATAGCAGCGTCCTACAGGCAGGCAACGATTTTGGCCTTCCAATGACCTGATCTTGGCCTCAAGGGAAAAATAACCACAGAAAACAACCAATGCTCCATTTGGAAACCAAAGCCGGAACGTTGTAAAACTACCACAGTGGCAGCGGAGACGGCAAACGATGAAGTACTTTCATTTCATAACTCTCTTTCGCTATGTTCTCAGGGATCATAAAGCAGTCGAAAGGGGTCAAATTAGGCATAACGAGAGTAAAAAGGCAACGAGCTACATGTCTGGCTTTGCTTCGTCGTTCTCTTTTGGTCAGGGGAAAAATAAAATGGGGAGGCGACCCCTCTCCGTGCCGAACGTACAGATGAAAATCTTTCCGTCCGGCGGGTTTAACCACGCACGGCTGGCAGTCGGCGTCGATCACGCTCAACTGGGGGGGATTGACAGCCTCTCCCCTGTAACTCACGAGTGGGTGGTCGCATGATAAAAAAGCACACCGTTGGAAAGCTAGTGACAAGTAGCGCTCGAAACTGGCCTCATTTTTAGTTTTGGATAATATGTAAGCCATGCACGGCCTATATATGTTTCTTCGCAGCCGACTGCATGAAACTGAGAAACGGCCTGGGTTTCAAGGGCTTACATATCATTGTGATTAATAATGTGGTTAATTTTACTATTATTTTATTATTAGCCACATATATATACGATTAATAATGTCTAGGCAAATGCGCTAAGGAGCAGGCAAAAGTCCGGAGATGTCGATACACGTCCAATTTAACTGATTTGTTGAATATATATGCCGAAACAGACACGGCGCTTTTCTAACCTACTGCAAGCTACGCCCGGCACCGTTGCCGAATGCGGTATGAAATTAACTGGGACTAATTTTAGCGTTTTTTTCGAGACATAATTCTGGTAGGACTGGCGTATTGACCAGCGCGTCTGGTGTTCCGGTGACGTCACCTCCTTTTGGACCGGCCTCTGCAGGCGGCCGACTGGCTCTGCCCCCTGCAGCGTGGGCGGTCAACGCGGCTCGTCTGCCTAGCATTGTCCTGAACGGACGCAGCACGCCGCCAGTGGCATTCACTGGCGTTGACAGGCTCTCGCCTGGTCGATATACCGCTGTTTGCACTGCTGTATGGTGGATACAGGCGTCGGCGCTGACGGAAGACCATGGTGCACCCGTTCGTGCCGAGCGCCAGCGAAGACAAGTCGCGTATTCGCCTTTGAACAAGTTTTTTATGTGCGGGACTGAAACCATGGCCTTGCCCACTTCTGAATTATGGTGACTGAAATTTGCTGAATGGTTGGTTGGGACATACGGCACATCATTCCGGAACGCAGATCAGGTTTGCATCCATCGCTGAAGGTCAGACACGGTCATCTTAGGCCAAAGTTTTGGCACCTATACTTTCGTCGTGCATGTTGTGAAGTCTGTCGTATCATCTGCTGCATCGCACGACCATTAATCAGACGCCAAACAGCATAAGATCCTACGAACTGGTTCATGTAATGACCCTCCTGTTTTATGATATTTATATCTCGAAGCAGTTTTCATGTAAAGCATTTGGGCACTGGGCGTCGGCGCGCCCTCAACGTAACAACTTGATTTTTTATGTAAAACGTTTTCGTAACAGAAAGGGCCTTTTTTTGGTAATCAAAAATACGGGGCAAAAGAATGGAAAAAATGTACAGAAATAGGACTCGATGTGGTCCATATTACATATGATCATGCAGCAAGAGCGCGGGAAACAGGGGGGGAGGGAAGCAGTGAGCCCCTGCCCCCAAACTTTTTTTGGAATTTAACATTGACTCTATGGGCGTTCACGGAAAAGAACTGATACGAAGTGCCTCTTTGCCCCCCCCCCCCGACTGCGGAGGAGTTCCCGCGTCACTGTCACACAAGGAGTGTTGACAGGGAAAACAAGCAGAATATTCAAAAAAGTCCAACCATGCCATTTTGTGTCTAATGGAACCACGTCATCCTTGGTAAACAAGGTTCTCACCGAGTAGTAGTGTTTTAAAGTACGTATAGGCACAAACAAATATTCCCGGACTGTAACCGAAAAAAATCGTATCTGGTCGCTGGTCTGTCAGTTCGGTGCGTGATTTATCTAAATTACCTAGTGATCTGACAAGAGAGGTGTCCTTACGTATAACTAAGCTTCTTTACCGCCGAACCAGACCCACAACCTCAACGATAGAATTGAAAAAGGCAGAAAGTTCGCCAGAATTATCCCGGCACCACCTGGGAGACGTCAAATAGAGTATCCCATCGTTTTTTTCGTGAATAACTTCTATACCGTGAGAGCCAGCCTAATCAAACTTTCAGTTCCTATTCATAAATCAATTTTACGTGTTTTGACATCAAAACCGTTTCCATGCTAGGTCAGGTCATGGAGATATGATGTTGTAAATGAGCCCTTGTTTTCTCCTCTTCGGACTGTGGCGCAAACATGCTTCGTTTTTTTTCAAAATATTCGCGAATGTAACGCGTGGGATTCTGTGGACTTGCATAGGAGACAGTCCGCAAAAGGATGTACAACCGTGACGCGTCACATTAAAGGTAATGCTAGGTCACATGCATGATGAGAATTGGACTGCTTCGCATTGTATTTGTACCACCATTGCGAAGCAATGGTGGTAAAAGTGGTTGCCGCTGACCTTCCCCATCATTCAAGTGAGACAAACAAATCAATATGCGCCTCTTAGCAAGATTCACTAAATGCTGCATGAGGTCATGTCAGGTCAAGTCACGTCACATGCGGATGCCAAGACGAAATGAAATACAACATTGCCTGTGGAAGATCGTTCAGTAGCAGCAAAAAGCAATTATTGTTCCTAATCAGAAATCTGTACCTGCAAAGAAAGCTGTAGCAAACTGGGCATCCACTCGCAGGTTGTGGGTGCACTGAGGCGTTAGGTTTTTGCACGGGAGGGACTGCTAAGTCGTGAATCCCCTGGAAACTGAAAACTTCGTGGGTGTCATTCGCTTTATTTCTTATTCCGAAAATTCAGAATTTCTTCCATTTTTGGGGGGAGATAGGAAAAACGCAAAGTCTGAGAGCATGAGAACAATCGGTGCCTTTGGGTACGCCTTACTGGTGCATTTCTTTGCTTCGTTTTTTTTTTAGTAATGTGCTGGATGTCCTCACATATATGCATACGTGCTTTCCTTTTATATCTGTACATGGATCCTTTTCGTGTTCTAAAAGAATCCTAGTGTTGTTTTGGGATCGTAACTGTTTCTTTTTTCCCGGTGGGTGCACAGGCCATGTTTGTCGGTGTATGTGCACTCACAGAAAGGTATAACGTTACACCCCTGTCAACTGGAATCTGCGCAACGAAAATAATCAGAATACGCTTGCGCCCAGCGCCCAAGACGAAAAGTTTTCTCCCGTTTCAATGGCGGATAAATGATCGTCACTGCTGGTGTCGTATACACTTATTCGGTCATATTATTGAATTATTTGTGCACAGTTCCAAAACGTATATCCAACATTATGAATTAATGCAAAATGTAAATATACCATATTCTAATCATTACTTATCCTACAAACACATTCCTTTCTCCGCCACTGCTCTCAGCTCGCGCAGTCGAGCATCATTCGTCGATATGTCCGATGGTAGCGCCGCGACGTTGGCCAGATGCAGCACTACGTCTCACCACAAAGGGTCTGTCAGCGACTGCCGACGTGCAATTTCGCGGACCAAGGGTTGCTGTATTATGTCGGATTTTAGCGTTGGTTAAGGCAAATGAGCTGGCTACCTCTACGGCTGCCTTGCGCCGTATGCTCATTGAAGGGAAACCAGGGGTGTGGACGCGGGGCGGCATGCGGCGTCTTTTCGGGCATGCTTACTGCTATGTTGATGACTGCCGAAGAAAATGAGCACATTGTTCCACTTTAATCATGCATTCAATTTTTTAAACGGTGTTATTACACACAGATTATGTATGATAATTACACATTTCCCGATATTTTTGATGAGGCACTTCCTCGGTTGTCTCATTTGTAACCTTCATGTCGAGGGCAATGGTCCTCACGTGCTGTGATCACATTTTTTATGTATGGAAAAGCAAACTTAAAAACCAGCAATCCTGAAGAGGGCAATTAATAAAGCCAAAACGTCGATTACTGTTTTTGCCTTTCCAAATAGTTTAGTCTCATCACCATATTCATCCTATGTGCAAAAACAAGCTATCTAAGTTTTGAGAATGTTGCGATAGGTATTTTAGAACCAGTCGTAGAAACTCCGAATTTTAGGGGCCATGACCCATCTGCTTCCCCCATACTCCCCCACCCCTCCTCTGTTCCGTTCCAGCAGTACACTCGGGACAGGGGCGGATCCAAGTCGTGTGTCGGGGGGAGTATATCTCCTTCCATGCAACTTAAACCTTCGAATGTTAATTCCCCCCCCCCCAGTTCCAGCCACTTCGTTTTCCAATTGTCCAGAAATTGCCATGTGTTTTTCATTGTTTTAAAAACAAAAGGAAAAGTACATTTCCCCGTCCAAAAGGGGGAAACTAAAAACGTTTCGACTCCCGTTTTTGGCCGAAATGCGAGGCCATAGCCCCGATACCCCCCACCCCCCACCCCCACCCCACGCACCTCTGACTCAGGGTCTTTTTTCGGTTTGGATGGCAGGACTTAGAGTTTCATCTGTATCCCATACCTTTCATAAAATTGCTAAGACATTATCCATAGGCTAGGAGCGGCTTGAAATACACATACGGACTGCCGAAGCATCCGTTTTCGGCTGATGCTCGCAGAGTATTAGGTTAACTGTACGTGGCAACCTTTGGCGCCGGAGCTGCGTTTTATTGAGCTGCTGGGTCGCGATGCCCTGGATGTCGGTGTCCCCACGCATAGACTTCGTGACCCTCGTGGGTCATGGAATGATGGAGTGATGGCCATGATGCTGAGATGTCCGATTATAGCGTTCCATATATTTTTTCGCGATGTAAGATCGTGGTTATTCTCGGTTTCAGTCAAAACACTCGTTATGTTAATCTTCAGTACAAGATGTTGGAGTACAACCGAATGTCATTTAATCACTAGATTGGATAGGACCAGATATTACATATGAATGGAGAAAAACACTAAGATGTTGATGTATTCGCTGCGGACCCGAAGGAGATACTTTCGAGTACAAGGAATGATGGTCTTCCCAGCCATGGCGTG
Organism: Capitulum mitella; assembly: GCA_030062745.1. Taxonomy (NCBI): domain Eukaryota; kingdom Metazoa; phylum Arthropoda; class Thecostraca; order Pollicipedomorpha; family Pollicipedidae; genus Capitulum; species Capitulum mitella. The sequence continues at coordinate 43,503,002 of CP099839.1, read as the reverse complement.
CTGCGCTACTGGTGCTGCCATCTTTCCAAAATATTTAAGATTTACTTCTTAGGATAGCCGCTAGGTGTCGCCTTAACTCAACCCTCATGAAAGCCTACAGTACTTTCATGTGTTGCACATGACATCGAAATGTTTTAGGTACAGGAGCGGACAGGGGCTCGGGAGCTCTTCTGCAGTTGCGGGGGACCGAGGAGCACTTTGGGTCAGCTCTTTCCAGTTAACGCCCATTAGGATCGATGTCAAATTTCAAAAATCTTGGAGGGCTGAAGCCTCCCTGGCTCCATGGCTCCAGCGCCTATGGGGGCGGATCCGTGTGGGGAGGCTGGATACATAGGGTTTTTGGACCCCTTTGTTGGAAAACCCGGGCTGACATGCCTTCGGACCCCATATTTAAAGTACAAACACACACACACACACAGACAGATATACATATATATATATATATATATATATATATATATATATATATATATATATATATATATATATATGGGACTCTTAATTTTATCAACCAAACCGAAAAAAACACCAAGTTACAGGTGAGAGTGGAAGGGTGGCATCGATGACATAGCCCGACTTTTGGTGGAAAAGTGGGGCCAAAATGTCAAAATGTTAAAAAGACACGCTCCTTCCGATGATCAAGATATCATCCCAGCAGAGACGATCATTTGTCCACCCTTGAAACAGTTTCTCTGTCTGGGGCGCTGGACGCAGGTTTATTCTTCTGTTCCGATTATTTTCGTTGCGCGGATTGGAGCGGACAAGGGTTGAGCTGTACATCTCTGTTTATGCACCAACAGACCAAGAAAAGAAATAGTTTACGACCCTAAAACAATACTTGGACTTCTTTAACGCGAAAGGGACCCATATATAGATATAAAAGAAAAGCAGGTATGCATATATGTGTGGGCATCCACTACATGACTAAGCAAAACGCAGTACAGAAATGCACCAACAAGCGCACGCAAGGGTCGTGATATATATATACTGTAACGTTTAACAATGGGTCCATTCCTCTGGTACATTCAGATCCACACCAGAGGTCTGTGTTCAGATACGGAAGCTCTGGAATACCCCTCTGACCTGAGGTATCTTCCTATTGTTCCAGTTCATCTATCAATGATGCACAAATTGTTTGCGTCACTAAATAGATTTCCTACTGAAACCCTTGATTATCTGCTCGTAGGCAAGATGCAAAACTTTGTGACGTGAGCTCGTGAGTGCCTAATGTGTTGACAAACTGCATCCGGTCCTCGCGCTCTTGTTTGCTTTTTTGTTTTGTTTGCGTGTGTGTGATGAATTTATTGACTGGCCTAGAACAACTTTAAATGGAGCTGTGATCTGGACAAGAAATGCCACCACAGATCAGTCCAAATAAAGCGCCCAGAAATTTTCGAATACAGCTCATGGATTTACCAAAGCTTTCACAGCACCTATCAATTTCTGGAAGTGCTTCAAGGCCAGCCACAACACACGGACTGGGATGTTTGATTTTAATCTTCTTCCATACGATGCAATTATGTTCATAAAACTTCACCACTGCCGGATGTAAGGATTTTTACATAGGTGTGGTCCGTGCGATGGGTTTAGTTAACACCCCCTCCCATTTCTCCTCTGACCATGAAAGAGCGACCAAATAAAAAAGGAAACACGATTCTTTCAAATTCGAATGACACCTGATTATACTCTATAAGGTCGCATAGTCACTTCTCAGGTCGCATGAAATCATAGCACTTTACGGCGTGTTATCTCCGCTGGCACCGTAGCAGCTTTGTAGCATTTCGAACGGCAACCCAGCCTTTTATAGCGACCTGGTTTCAAAATAGGTCAGTCCATGTCGTTGGTGATTGTTTTTCCCTAACGCCAAAATCATCCCAATGAAAGGCCCAGCATTATTCTCAGTCTTTGTCACGATGCTGATGCCAAAAAATGGTGTTTAACCCGCCTCCGACTGGGGGAGGCAGTTGACTGCTCCCCTGAGGTTTTTCTAGGATTGCGAGAGAACGAACAAACACAGAGCCAAGAAACTTCGTGTACCTTTTGCTTGATCATTTTTACACCTTGTGTCAAAGTTTTGACCTCAGGTCAAGTCAAATGTCTGAACTAGGTCAGGTCAAACGGACCTATCTTCGAAGAAATTTAGCGCCCTGTAACGTTTTTGGAAAATAAGATATCACAATAATATTTTCAAGGATTAGTGATCTCGATAGATGTAACAAATCTGTTTTCTCAGATTTTTCGGAATTTTTCCGTGCCATTGACCTAAGATCAAGTCTATTTTTAACACATGTCGACGATCTTTCGGAAATTGGCGGAATTTTTCATAACATTTTTAGTGTGGAGTGAAGCAGACATCTAGTTACCATCATTCGGGAAAGTATCAATGACTTCCAGCCTTTGACCTGAGGTCAGGTCACGTATAACTGTTGTGAGCCAAAATGTACCACAGTCAAAATCAGCGGTAAATTACTCAGAATGGGTAGAAAATGGCAGAACTGGCTTGCACAGACGTAAGTAATACCAGGAACCTCAAAACTTTTAAAAAATTGCACGTTTTGGAAATAAACAGGCTCTCTCGAATAAAGCTCCCCCAGTTGTGTAGATTGGTAACCAATGAATTTTTCCAAAATTGAAGCATGAGAAACCGTTACAACAACCACTAAGATCAACAAAATTTGCATGGATAGGCTTATGTCGCGAAAATGAAGGAGCGCTAAAATAAGCTCCCGTCAGTTTCTTTCTGCGAACGGCTGCGGCGCCCGCCGACATATTGGAGGTCATGAACCCCCCCCCCAGTCGGGCGTGATCGTCGCCGACCGACGGTCGTGCGCGAGTTAATTATCATATACTGGAGTTCAGATAATCCAGATAGGTAAAAATTATTGTCGCTGTAATCAGTCACAAAAACTACCCTGAAATCAGTTCAAAGCCATTTTGAGGTCATAGAACACAGTGCTCTCACATTATATTGGAAAGGTCATGAGTGTTTCAAACCCAGATATCTTGTCAAGCATATATCCAAACAGTCCTGAGCCAAAACCAGGTACATTTCTCGTCACACGCTTGAGGAAGAAACTGAACTGTGGCTCAGATCCAGAAAAACAACGCGCAGAGAATTAGAAACCCCCTCCCCCCGTCTGGCCGTCGTCCGCCGGGATTAAACATGCCGTTTTGCGTCGTTTTATATTATCACTCGAAGGTTTCTCCGGGCTCATACCAACCCAGCTGAGGAACAGCCGAACACGTTTTCCGATTTAACCCTATTCCCGGGAGGGCTAGACGGTATGGTTGATTCCCGGCAGGGGGGGCGGATTCGCCCCCCCCCCTGAGATCTCGAGAACTACTAGTCCGATTTCATCGCAACAAACGGCAATCGATTCGCCATGACGTGAACTACATTTTTATGAAAAGGAATTCCCAAAATTTCGAAATTTGTGGATGCAGGAGGGCAAAAATATCAAAATGGGGGGGTACTTTTGGACTTCTTATAACTCCGTTGTTTATCGACCGATTTCAATGAAACTGGCATGAATCGAGAGATTATGGATAGGGCTTTTACCATGGGTCAGCAAATCTGAAATTTTGAGAAAATTCATGGGCGTTCACAGGGTTTCAAAAATAGGAGAATTAATTTTCTAACAACAGAATGAACAAAAAAGGTAAAAACACTTTTTTTGGCTTCTGCCAGTCATGCTATGCTAAAAAAGTAAAAATCGCATTACAATGTTTGTTATAATGTTAGCATAGGCGGTGCCAGGGACATGGAAGAGGGGAAACTGCCATGGTCACACGTTCCTCAGACCAACTTGTAACCTTTGACCTTAAATGACCTCCAGTGACCTTGGGGTCACTTGGAATGATCTCGTGTGCATTTAATATTATCCGTAAACGTTTTCAATCATTTGAATTCAGTCTATTTCAAAAATTTCATTTTATGGCTATTGCGGTATAGGGTACGCGCACTGACATTTTAGGTCATAGCTCCGTGACCCGACCTCATATCAAGCTGAAACTTGGTACACAAGTAGAAGGCACCTTTCTACGACACATATATTCCGGGTTTGGCATTTGAAAAAACGGCGCCGAAATTATTGCAAAAAAAGGAAATTTCGAATTTTGACCTTGACCTGGCCTTGTAAAGACCTTGACCTTGCCTCAGACAACCAAAGTTATATCTGCACATTTTCCAACTATTAAGCTATACATCCATATGAAGTTTTAAGTTCTATCTTAAAAACTCTGTTTTTGGCACACATTTTTCTTCTACCCTCAACAGGGGCAAAAATTGCCTGAGGTGCCTCTAAAAACGTTGCCTGGCTCCGCCCCTGAGCAATGCAGAATTGTGAAATTTTGTCATAGCGCGTGGAAAAAATAGCTAGGAAAAGTCACCAAGTTTCGTGAAGCTGCGTCAAAAAGCCTGTAATTGGCAAGCAAAAAACCCAAGGGGGGGTGGATTCAGCTCCCCCCTCCCGGGAATAGGGTTAAAGGTCATTCGAGTATGTCAGTTGCAGGCATGCTTTCGTGACCAAGGTCTGCTTTCAAAAATGCACGTGGTCTGTTTCATTTTGGCTGTCCTCCACTTTTTGCACTTCGGACGGCTTTGACTTTGCAGTGTACAGGTGTAGGAAATTCGAACGATATTTACCCATTTTCACACCAGACGTGATAAAGCAACAGAACAAAAATGAACGTATAGCCTGATACTTTGGCTACAAAATGGCAGCCCGTTTTTCCCATTTGGACTTAATGGAAACCTCACTGGTGACCTCAAAGGTCAAATCAGTGGATCCGAATTTTTGTTTAGTTCTTCAGGACGAACCTTAACCCGCGCACGACCGTCGGTCCGTTTCGAACATGGGCGACTGGGAGAGGGGGGGGGGCAGTTGGCTGCCCCCCTCTAACTCACGAACGATTGGTCGCGCGATAAAAAAATCACCATACCGTTGGAAAGCTTGTGACGAGTAGAACTCGAAACTGGTCTCATTTTTAGTTTTAGATAATATGTAAGCTAATTTACGCCCTATATATGTTTTCTCATAGCCGACCGCCTGAGACCGAGAAACGGCCTGAATACCAAGGGCTGTGTCTAATAACGCATAGGTAAAGGCACCAGCGCACAAGTAAAGGTCCGCGGATGCCGATACACGTCTAATTGCTCAGATTTGTTCAATATATACGGCGAAACGTTGAGTTAAAGACACGGCAATTCTCCCGCCAGCTGTCGGTGTGCGCCGCTGCCGTATGCGGTACCAAATTGACGGGAATTACTTTTAGCGTTCCTTTATTTTCGTGAAAAAAGACAATCTATGTAAATTTCATTGATCTTTCTGGTTGCTGTGATGGTTTTTCATGCTTAAATTTTGGAAAAAATTGTTTAGTTACCAATCTACAAAACTGGCAGAGCTTTATTCGCGAAAGCCTGTTTATTTCAAAAATATGCTACTTTTTCAAATTTTTTGAGGTTCCTTGTATTACTTACGTCTGTGCAAACTAGTTCTACCGTTTTCTACCCATTCTGAGTAATTCATCGTCGATTTTGACTGTGGTACATTTTGGCTCACTACAGTTATTCGTGACCTGACCTCAGGTCAATAGCTGAAAGTCATTGATACTTTGCCCAATGACGTTAACTAGATGTCTGCTTCACTCCACACTGAAAATGTTATGAAATATTCCGTCAATTTCCGAAAAAACGGCGGCATGTCTTAAAAATGGGCTTGACCTTAGGTCAATGACCCGGAAAATTCCGAAAAATCTGAGATAGCAGATTTGTTGCATTTATCGAGAACACCAATCCTTGAAAATATTATTGTGATATCTTATTTTCCAAAAAAGTTACGGGGCGCTAAACTTTTTTGGGTATAGGTCCGTTTGACCTGACTTAAGTCAGGCACCGGATCTGACCTGAGGTCAAAATTTTGAAACGAGATGCAAAATTGATGGAGCAAAAGGTGCACAAAGTTTCGTGACTCTGGGTTTATTGGTTCTCTCGCAATCTCAGAAAAACCTCAGGGGGGCAGTCAACTGCCCCCCCCCAGGCAGGGACGGGTTAAACCACAACAATTTCCGATGATGATTAACGACTGAAACCACGATTTCCATTGAAATGAACGTCTCAGATTGCATCATGACCCATCCCAAATCAGTAAAAGTTCAAAAAGGTCAATGGCCTAAATTCATGACTTTGATCTAAGACGGCTTTGACCAGAGTACGGATTAAAATGCGGAGGTAACGTAATCCATGGGTGAACACCAAACATAATATTAAATAAGACGAAGAGCCATAAAACATTTGAAATTTAATCCGATTGCCGTCGCCGTATCGTGTTTTCCCCATGGCATATACCCTCGTGAAAGAGACCATAGGTCAGTGACCTGTCAAAGTAATGACCTTAAATGACATTGAAAGTACGAGCATTGTCATATCTTAGTATGATAGTTTGTAATACATTATTATACTAAGTTATATAATAACATCGGTCTGAGAAAATATGTAAAAAGCTTCAAGACTCGGCTGTGCAAAATTCCGGAGCTATCAAAGCAGTCAGTCTCTGATAACCCGTGAAAAACCTCATGGTGGCTGCACCAACATCCTCTGTACTGGCAGGGTTAACCCTAGTGGAATTTCTCTGGTTCGCTCTAAGCAGAATTTCACTGACTTCCACTCCGGCACGTTGCTCCGGGACCGGAAGATCACACGTAAAATGTCAGTTCGAAGTTCAGGCCTCGAAACGGTCAACAAAACCTCATGGGTCTGTGAGTAATGGCGACGCGATACAAAAGGCGTTTGCCTCAAGGCGTTCGTGGTTGGGCCATGTCTGCAGTCACTCTGTGTTGTCAGCCGCTGTGTCTGGAGTGTGAGCCGCTGTGTCTGTGGTGTGGCCGCGGCTGGCTACCGCACGCCCGGCGGGCCGCTGCCGCCGTCGCCTGGCGCGGGTACCGTCGGACCACCGGCGGGCCGGCCGGCTGTGTTGACACGAGCGGGTGGGCTGCGGTGGACCACACAGGCGGTGCGGCGCCCCCATTGGCGCTCGATCGGGCGCAGGTTGCCGCGCAGACGATCAGTGAAGTGAGGTCGGGCCCGGCGCAGTCGGAGGGTCCGAGCCGCGGGTCACAGGGTCGGCAGAGAGACGTCTAGCTGGATGGCCCACCCAGGCGACGCAGCCACCAGCCAAGCCGCGACCACAGTAAACGGATTGTCCGGCCGAACAGTACTGTCAGCCAATGGCGTATGAACTTTTGAACCTGCCACGTCTGTGCGCTGAATATTTTAGGGGGTTTTGTTGAGCAATCGGCGAGGTCTGATTTTGCAAAACGTAAATGTTTTTGATACATATTAAGCATCAAATCTCATCTTAACTATCCAGAGCTACTAAAAAAGTGCTAAAATAAAGTGCAATGCTATATTTATAGTCCATTCCTCAGTTCCCGTCTGTCCCCGGCTAAGCTTTTATGCGTCGTTTTGTATTTGTTTCCTATGTATATGATGGTGAAAACAAGACATTCAGCTAGCAACGATAAACCTTATCGACCTGCTTATACTACCTTCAGACCATTTTTCCGTCGTCGAGATAACGCGAAAACGCCATGACCCATATTCCTATACGTGACTAAAACTTCTCTTCATAAATCTGCCGCGTGGTAAAATGTCGTTTTTTGCAGTTAGAGTTGTGCTATTTAGGTCAGGTATTTGCGAAGCCTTCAGCCGTTCTTGATTTTAGTCTGAACAAATTTAACATTAAGGCTATGGTACTGTATGGAAGAAAACTGTCTCACAATAGCACAATAGTTTGTTCCCGTCGGCTTTGAAAAAGCTGCTGCCCCGATGAATCCGATTTCCCCGAAATTTTGCATAGCTCAGTTTGGAGAATGATCATTTGAGGCCAAGACCTGGATACGTCACGAAACTATGGCCTCTTTCTCGAGGACGTATCGCTTACAAGCACTTTAATCGTCCGGGAGGATCGACTGTTCATCATTTTTCTCAGATAAGCGTATATTAGCATTCTATGCGTACTCTTGTACGTGCTTCGCCCATAGGATGTCTGTAATGTTCGACTTGCATATAACAAACGGTATTTCCCAGTCTGCCAAAAAATTGGTCCTTGACGTTACCTGTAACCAAAAATATAAAAGCTCATAAATGTGACGTATCCAGGGTCGCATTATCGAGGGCAATCGCTTGCCGTTAGCATCGGCCGCATCGGTCCATTTGTTGCGGTGTTATTGAGTGGGACTGTTCGACTCCCCTCCGCAGCAATGTCGGATGAGGAAATATCCCAGCAGCTGCCAGGTTCAGGTTTGTGTGCGCCTTTTAATGAAAAGAAACGCAAGCAGCATAATTGCGATGCCATTGGTACCATCTGACGTAGCACAATCGTTGTGGTGATCGAAAGTCCCGTTGTCATGGTCCCATTGGCAGTAGCGTTGTCATGGTGCTAATGTTTTTAGGAACCCTGTCATCGGCAGGAACGTTGCTTCTTACACTAAGTTTTGTCCAGAAGGATCTCCAGTCTTTGTCAGGTGCCGAAGTCAGTGGTTCTGAGTAGGAGCTTTTGCAGCGGTTAGTCGCCATGTTGCACATGCATTATTATTCCGGACTTATCGGCTTCCCTCGAAAAGCTTTCTTGTGCTGTTCTAACCAGGGACGTCGATTTCTGTAATGATTGGGGGGCCGAGTCGAGAACCCGACAAACTAACCTCCCCTACGTGGAGGTTACGTGGGTTTCTCAATGGATTAAGCCCACTTTGTTTTGACCAGCAGAAATTTATGTCTTTCTTTGTTACTTTTTATCAATTACAAAATTGCATTTATCCCCATGTATATATATGTATGCTATATATATATATATATATATATATATATATATATATATATATATGAGATAGATAGAAAAATCGCTTCAGACTTTATTCTTTGCCTTCTATTTGTTATCTGCTGCAGTCGTTGCTTTCGTTATTATTACGCATTTCCTTTTAAAACCAGCAGAAAATATTGACGGGGCCAAAACCAAGATGGGGGGAGGCAAATCAGCATTGGGTGAGCTAGGGCCCTCTCAAAAAAAAAAACACAAATCGACACCCCTAGCTCTATCCCTACCGACAGAGCGCCAAGCCTTTCTCTTCCTTGCTTAAGAAGCTTCCACAGCTATGAGGGATGTCGCAGACGCAGTTATTGGTTTGTTGCTTTGAAGCCGGTGGTCGGACTTTGGCTAACAATTTACGCAGAGTTGTGCTATTTGTGAAGACAACTTTGATATTTATACCACACGCAAATCCGCTTGGTATTTCCGATGGACCCCACTATATGGAAGGGACACAGCTGCTCGCGGCTGATATTTTGCCTCGCAGTATAATTGTGGTGTTGGCTGTTGTATGATGAAGTCCCAGTACACTAAGCATGACGTAGGTAGTGCTGAAATAGATTGTAGGGCGAAAGTACGCATCGCAGAAGTTCGTTGGACAAAAGTCCGTCGGACGTAAGTTCGTTGGACAAAAGTTCGTCGTGCTGAAGTTCATCGCGTAAAAGTTCATCTAGGGCAAAATGTCGTCTAGGACAAAAGTTTGTCGTGCAAAAGTTCGTCGGGAAGAGGTCCGTCGAGGATAAAAGTTCGTCGAGGACAGATCTCAGTTGAGGACAAAAGTTCGTATTGCAGAATTTCGTCTAGCGAAAAAGTTCGTCTAGGGCAAAAGCTTATCTGGGACAACTTTCTTTCTCGCAGAAGTTCGTCTGGGACAAAATTTCGCATAAGGCAAAAGCTCGTATGGGGAAAAGCTTGTCCAGCACAGAAGTCCGTCATGCAGGTGTTTGTCTAGAACAGGAATTCGTCAAGGGCAAAAGTTCGTCTAGGACAGGTTTGTCTCGCTAATGGAAAAGGTTTGTAATGCAAAAGCTTCGAATGGAAAAAGCTGCAAGGAAAAGGTCCGTAAAGGCTAACCTTGGTAAGGAAATAGGTTCGTAACGAAGAGTCCTTAAGCCTAAGGTTTGTGTCGGAAAAGTTCCGTATCGAAAAGGGAACGAACCTAAAATACTTGTCTAACCTAACCTAACCTAGTCTAATCCAACGTAATCTAACTTTTTGCCCTGGGCAAACTTTTGTCCCAGGCGGACTTTCCTCCAAAACAAATTTCTGCGAGCCAAACTTTTTCCTGGACGAACTCTTGTCCTAGACGAACTTATGTCCTATGCCGACTTTTGCTGGACGAACTTTTGTCCCAAACAAACTTTTGTCCGATACGAACTTTAGCGAGACGAACTTTTGTCCTAGATGCACTTCTGTCCTGGGCAAACTTTGTCCATACGAACCTTCGCGAGAAGAACTTTTGCCCCACAGGAACTCTTGTCCGACGAACTTTTGCCCTTACGAACTATTACCCGACGAATTATTGCTGTACGAACTTCAGTCCGACAAATATCTGCCCGGAAACCGCCCAGCTATGTGTATGGCTTCCTGCCAGAGCGATGAATTGCAGGAGCACATGAAGGTAACTGAACATTCCGCTGGCACATTGGGTCCAAGAAGGCAACGTAGTCCTACGAAGGCGCCACCATTAAGCCATAACTGCAGTGATTTAGGGGCACGTCATGTTTTGAGAAATACCAAGCCGACAAAACAGCACACAACTGACTGATCAATGCAGCGCCGGCGAAGAAAGCTTGAAATACAACGTGGCAAATAATCAACGTTTAGTAGTAACGTGAATAGTGGTTTTTATATGGAAGAGGTCCAGGTGTCCTAAAGTGTTCTTCGGCACGATATCACCATACATCCGATGCGCCCTATGGCCCAAATCACCACTACCAGTTTAGTGTTCAGGTGTCCAAATGAACAGAAAGATCTTGTTAAAAACGCTTAGTGCTACCACTCATGTAGTGTTTGCCGAATTTGGCTACAAACGATGGGCTACGACAGCTATGGTTATGATTTTAACTCGCCCCGACTGGTGGGGGGGGGGGCGGTTGACCGCTCTTCTCCTTTGAAGTTTTCCAAGACTGCGATAGAACGAACAAACGCAGCGCCACGAAACTTCGTGTACCTTCTTCCTGGTCATTTTTACACCTTATGTCAAAGTTTTGACCTCAGATCAAGCCAGGTGTTTGGCCTATGTCAGGTCAAGTGGACCTATGTCCAAAAAAGTTTAGCGTTCGGTAGCTTTTCGGAAAACAAGATACCACAATAAAGATTTCAGGGATGTACTACCTCAGATTTTTCGGAATTTTCTGGGTCAGTGACCTAAGGCCAAGTCTATTTTTAAAACATGTCTGCGTTTTTTCGGAAATTGGCGAAGGTTTTTTAGTGTGGGATGATGCAGACATCCAGTTACCGTCCATGGGCAAAGTATCAATGATTTCCAGCCATTGATCTTAGGGCAGGTCAAGAGTAACTGTTATGAGCCAAAATGCACCGCCTTCAAAATCGGCGATGAATTACTCGGAACGAGTAGAAAACGGCAGACCTGGCCCGCACAGTTGCAAATAATGCCAAGAAGTTCTAAAAGTTTCAAAAAATGCATATTTTGGAAATAAACGGGCTCTCGGGAATAAAGTTCCACTAATTTTGTAGATCGAGAAATACTGATAGTTTTCCAAATTTAAGCATGAGTAACCATCACCAGAAACACTAGGATGAAAAACTATTATATGGAAAGGTGTAAGTCGCGAAAATAAAGAAACGCTAAAATTAATTCCCTTTAATTTCATACCGCGTTCGGCTACGTCGCTCGCCGGCAGTCGGTGAGAAAATCGCCGTGTCTTTAACTCAACGTTCCGACATATATTCAACAAATCAGATCAATTAGATGTGTATCGGCATCTGCGGACTTTAACCTGTTCGTTGGTGCCTTTACCTAAACTTTATTAATCACAGCCCTTGAGATCCAAGCCGGTTCTCGGTTTCACGCAGTCAGCTGTGAGAATACATATATAAGGCGTGAATGGTTTACATATTATCCAAAACTAAAAATGAGACCGGTGTCGAGCTCTGTTTGTGACGAGTTTTCCGAGAATAGGTTTTTTTATCGTGCGACCAACCGTTCGTGAGTTAGAGGGGAGCGGTCAACCGCCCCCTACCTCCCGTCAGGGGTGGTCGGCACGGGTTAAACGTCGTTAGGTGGGGCAGGGAGTCACGAGAATCTCTCCCCCTACGGTTTTTTGGAGATGGTCAGAAAACGAAGAGGTACAGAGGCATGAAACTTGGGGTGCCTTCCATGCATTCCTTTTATACATTTTGCCGATTTTTCAGCTTGGGCTCACTTCAGTTCATTGAACCAGGAAAGGTCTAGTAAGACCATGTTCCAAAAAAGTTGTGTGTCATAACTTCTTTTGCAATATGTGTGAAACTTGTGACATTGACAGAACCCGGCAGATGCAAAGACTCTACTATCTTGAATTTTCGGAAATCCCAAGGTTAGTACCTTACGTCGGTTAAGCTTTCGGCCTTTGTCAGGCTACCAGTTGGGATTGTGGGCCTGAATCGGTATATTTGAAGTCTGAATACACTCTCTGGTGTTTCTCGCATTCTTTTCTCATGTACATATACCTACCCGTGGCACTAGGTCAGGCGATGCCTCATACAGAATTTTCAGACCAGCGTTCGAGTGTAGTTCACTGGTTTACCGTCTTTGAATGTACATCAGAAGCCATATGTGCTTTAGAAGTACCGACATATGGTAGAAACTTGTTTTCCAATACTGATCTAATTCCATTTGATCCAGGCCGACCTACTTTGGTATTTTGAAACATGCTGCTTGTTTTTAATACGTACACGTTTTGCATGGCTGCAAATGGTAAGAACCACATCCATAGTTACTTTCTGCTCGGTTTTCAAACTGGACAGTAAAGTTAATTGTCCACTTCCCTTATTTCAGATCGCCAAAATAAAAACCCTGCCCATCGCTAAAATAACCTCCCGTCAGATATTGGGCTATTACATGAGTGCAGCGCCCGTCGCCCGATGTCTGTGTGACTTACGTAAAGGAAACGTTTTGGGCCTTGAGTGTTGTCATGTACGAGGAATATCGCAAGCACTGATGTAGGATTTTATCCTGTGGCGCAAGGGTGTCGATTTGTATTCTTTTGAGAGATCGCAGCCCCTATGTTGAATTGAGCCCCTCCAATGTTGGTTTGAGCTCTCAATATTTTCTGCCGATTTGAAAGGGAAATGGGCAATAATAACGAAAAAACGGCCGCTCTAGATAAGAGATGGGTAGAAATTACCGAATAAAGCATAAAAGGATGTATCTGTCTGTCTTGTTATATGCTATCTATACCTACATACACACACACACACACATATATATATATATATATAATCGCATATGTCTATATATATATATATATATATATATATATATATATATATCGGGACATACGGGATTTTTATTTCATAAAAAGGAACAAAAACTTATTGATTATTTCCGTTCATCAAAATAGTGGGCTATGTCCGTTCAGAAATCCTCATCTGGGAGAGGTAGGTTGTTGGGCCCTCGGCCCGGCCCCCCAATCATTTACAGAGATCGACATCTCGGCAGGGGCGTGCCTGATCAATAGCAATGCAGCTGATGATACGACGGAGACCAGGAACTCCTGACTTTTATGCGTCAAATGTTTGCCCTAGATTGACCTTGTTTGACCTTAATATGATGGATACTTGATTTGCATCCAAAACACATTTGTAGCGTGATCTAGCCTAAACAGAGTGTGCTATAAAGAGTAAAAACGTTGCTTTTGCACTAGCAGGAAAACAGCATATTTCTTTCACCTTCACTTTTGTATGAAATGGCCACATTTGACCTCAGGTACCATCTTACAACATCGAATAGGTAAATTAAACCTCCTGTTGACATTGAACCTCTTTAAAGTGTAAACAACTTGATTACTGCAGTTTTCGAACAAAAATGTCAGCATGCCCTGGTGACCTCAGTGTTAACCTGACTGGACTAAATCCGAGTGGCTTCTTTTAGTTTCGCAAAGGCCTTTCCAACGGCGCTTTTACTTTTTCTGTGTGACCTATAATTCTCGAGGTCTGGGGGGTTCTCATGAGCCCTGGCCCGGCGAAGGTGGATCCGGAGACCGGCTCGGTGAGGAATGTGTATGTGACTGGGGATTTAGGGCGCTCCAACTACTGGGTCATGTGGTGCCCGGCGTTGCGGTGAAGGTTACGTGACTGAACCCATCGTTACCTTTTAGATGTCGAGGGACACCCGCTTTACGAATCAGCTTACTCCACGCGTCCCATCTGAACTCAGAGGACTTGGCAGTGAACTTTAGAAAGTAGCGTTTGCAATATATCTGTATGTACATTTTAACCAGCTTTGACCGTTTCAGATCTAATTTGAGAAAAGCCGAGAAAGAGGACATTTCTGAGACTGCGCGCCACAACCAGACTACCTCAGAGAAGCGGCGTAGCCAAGAGTGGCCAAGGGGCTATGCACCCACTTGGGGACTGCAAATGTAACGGTTCTTTATCCACCAAAAATGAAAACAAATATAGCTTACCGGTGCCCGGGAATGAAACGGCCAGAATTCGGGGATTTTTTGTTTTTTTCGGGGGGACTAGGTTTGTCCTGACCTTTTCTTAGCGGCATCCTCGCTACTCCCGTGCCCCTGAGAATCACTGTATTCACTGGCCATGATTTACCGGCTGGCAGAGGACCAGTTCGTCGGGGTGACCAGGACCAGGATCTTTTGGCGGCCCGGAATCTCCCGATGGTTGGCGGCTGGCGGCTGGCACGTTTCACGCGGCTAACGGCAGGCGAGCCTTACGTTCGACCAATTCGAGTAACATGCTCAGAAGATTTCGGCCGCGCGGCGTCACTGTCAGTGCCGTTGGCAACGAGCCTTTCACCTAACAAAGCCCCGAAAATTCAAACGGCGGCCTTTAACGTAGCACGGCAAAAGACTTTTTTCCTCTTTAATTTTTTATTTATGTTTGCAGGTGGGCAGTGTTCGAATGGTACTGTAACGTGGCAGAAATACTGCGTGTGATTACAATATCTAACTAAAATTTCGCTTTCACCACTGAGGTCACGCGTGCACTTGATACGAGTCAGCATCGCTCATCACAGTCACATGCCATTTATCGCCACAACGCAGTAACCTTCGCTCGACGACTACTTCAGAGCAATGTTTGGATTCATGTATTCGTCACTGTCTTTAGGTGCACTAAAGCTGATGGTATACCTTCTGAATGGTTTGTCTCGTGTGAAAGTATGACATCGTCATCAACAAAATATGCAGTTCATAACCTGGTGGCGTAATTTTCTTTGCGAGGTGCACTAAAACACTGCATATAGCGAAGTTTGCGAGAGAAACGAAAACCTGCAGAAGCTTTGCATGAGGTTTTGAAAACCTCATGCAAAGCTTCTGCAGGTTTTCGTGGACAGCTGAACGAATAAAAACTCCATAGCATTGCCTCAGCGTTACATTAAAAACTAAAGAAGTGGTAATTATGTTTCATTTTTTGAGAAGCTGGGGAGCCGAATCCCGCAATCTCCCACTGGGAAACACGAATTAGTGTGGTCTCCTTCGATATTCACCTGGGATTTCCAAAGCATACAGCACAAAACATGTACTGCAAAATATTCAGGGGCCCTTGTGTTTTGCGAGTTTTTTTCATTTTTGTCACATATTGTTTCACTGTTGTTGCATATCTGCATTTACTCGGAGCTCTTGGATCATTTAGTGTTGCCCTCAGCGATGAGTGTCACCCTCTCTAGGTCTTTCCTAAGCGTTTTCAGTAGAACTTTTTGCAGTGCATGTTTTGTGCTGTATGCTTTGGAAATTCCAGGTGAACAACACTGCTAAAAATTAAACGATCAGTGGCTCAGCAAATTATTCCGAGCTTGCCCAGAGCAAATGATGGATCAAAAAGCGCCGATGGGCTGCAGCTACGATACCGTTTATGTCTCCCTGGGATTCGCGGTCAGCCGTTTTCAGGTTTCAGGGAAGGCTTTGTCTGTGATATCGGGGTCATAATCACTGGACGTTTTATCGGAGCACGTCCGTGAACCTTGATCCCACATGGAAGTCAGCAACCCTTTGGTCAGGCTCTTAACGTTCTTACGTTTTCATAGCTTATCGTATTTCCTTATTGGATTTAGCTGCTGATGGTACTTTCGTGAATATGAAAGCTATCGTGGCTGAAAATTCATTGTCGACATGTGGTTGGTGGTGCAGTACTGACATCAGATGATAGGGCCATGTCGACATCTGCTGCCGAAGCCGTGTTGACTTCTGTTGATGGAGCCGTTTCGACATCCGCTGATGAAGCCGTGTAGACATCTGCTGATGGAGCCGTGTCGACCTGTGCCTAATGGAGATGTGGCGACATTTGCTGATGGAGTCGTGTCGACATACGCTGATGGAGCAATGACGACGGCTGGCAGACAAAGGTGTGTTTGTTTCGGGCCCGTGTGGAGAAACATACTGAATGCGATAGTGCGGGATGCCTGTGTTGGTGGAGCCCGTCATTAAAGCCACAACACGTTCTGCAGTGCTAAACGTGTTGCGGCCAAACAGCACGTTCAGTGGTGCTGAACGTGCTATTTGGCTGATGGTCGCAGCTGGAGTTTTTCTGTCCTCGGGTGGCGACCATCCGACTGGTACGTGCTGGCTCTAAACGAGTCCGCTCATGGATACGTAGGAAGTGTCGTAGTTGGTGAACGAATACAGCCATTTGGGATCAAAGACCGCCAGTTGCACGCTGTGTTTGCCGCTGCCTCCGATACCGATGTAGTTTACTGCCTGGAACGGCTCGGGCATTTGGGCAGAGATGTCATTACCGGAGGTGACATCGTGAGCATCAATCGAGCCCTTATTGTAGATAACCATAAACAGTCGAAGTTCTGTCTCGGAGAAAAGGCCAGGTGTGTCTGTCAACGGGCGCAGGAAATTCTTCGTGCCGTTCAGGAATTCATCGGTGATCGCTGCCTGGGAGCCTCCGACCCAGAATATGGCGCGAACCTGTCTGGTGAAGGCGTACTGTTGTCTGAAGGCCACCGAACACCCTGCGCCAGAGCATTTCATTAGAACCACCTTTAATTGCGTGGGCGGGATCTTGAGCCAAATGAAGCTGTCCATGGTTAGGTCATACGTTACGTCCAGCGCCGGTGCGCTCAGGAGCCAGGGGTCAGTGACACCCTCTTCGAAGCGGAAGAAGCCGAGAGCGCCATGATCCGTGCTCATCATCAGGTATTGCAGCGGCTGCTGCAGAGCTCCCGGCCCGTACGCCACCTCGACCTCGTGACCTGAGGTACTGAGGGTTGCGACTCCGTTGCACCACGACATGTTGAACCTGACCCAGTCGGTGATGCTCAGGATGTTAGGCGTTTGCACCGTTTTGTTTGCTATGGTCACGTCGTGAGCGTCCGTCACAGTCACTCTGATCGCGTTATTGCCTTGCTCTCCGATAGTAAAGATGACCCTAGCGCCGCCGTCGATGCCATCTGTTTCGCCGACCTCGATGTTCGCATTCGTGGCCAGACTGCCGAGCTTGACGTCGACCACCAGAGCGCAGCGCGACCCCAGGACGCGTTTGTAGTGACGGTGACCGGGCATCACCGAGCAGCCGTCGGTGACGATCTCGCGCCACTTAGGCAGCGCCCTGCCCCGACTCGACTCCCAGAAATCGGCCATCAGCTGGCACGTGCGGTCGACGCCGCACCGGTAGGCCACAATCGGCCGCATGAAGTGGCTCTGGCAGTGGGCGTCGCCGGCGCAGGGCTCCCCAACGCCGGTGGCGATGCAGTCAGTAGAGCAGTAGCCAGCCTCGGCGCACACCTGGTCGTCCCAGAAACCGCTGGCGCGCTCCTGGAGATGGCGGCGCTCACCTGTGACCTCGACGTAGACGGAGCCGGCGGCGGCCTCCAGACGGAAGGCGGACGCATTGGAGCAGACGGGCTCGGCGAACAGCTGGCAGTTGAGCTGGCCGGCGGTCGGCGGGTCCAGGTTGAAGGCGCCGCATTGCTCGTTGCGGGTGCACTGCAGGAGACAGTGGATCTCACCGCGGGCAGTGGCCTCCTCCAGCGGGATCTGGCCGGTCATCCTCAGGTCGCGGCGACGCTCCCCGTTGCCGAAGACGGTGCGGGCCGCCGTTGGCGCCGCTTCCAATAGCAGCGGCAGCAACAACAGCAGTAAAAGCAGCGGCGGCAACGACGACGGCGGGGCCATGGCTCGGCTGCGGTCTTCAGCCGGCTGCCGATGACTGAGGCGGCCGGCCTGTCGTGTCTCGGTCGTCCAGTGGTCAATGGTGTCCAGGGTGACGGTACACAGGGTGCACAGGACCGGGTGCGGCCGGCCAACACGGCCGCGTGCCAGCTGGCCGTCGACGGCGGTCCGCCAGTCCCAGTTAAAACAGCGCACCGTGTTATAGCCGTCCCGTATGAGCCGGAGTTCTTCATGACCGGAGACAGTTTTCAACCGTTTGGAAAACAATGCCGCATTGCCATTTTCCTTCACGTTAACCGACACCTAAGGAACCTATTTTCCATGGATATCGGGAAGCGATCTTTGACATAAACGACCGTAATGTCTCGCTGTTTGAACTCGTCATGGTATCATCCATGGTACCAGAAACGCCTCATAGTTCCAAACTGAAGTTCACTTCTCGATAAACGCACGCACAGCAGGTAGTAGCCGTGTAGCCGTACGCGTCGATATGCACAATGCCCCTGCGCGGAACCAGTCTCAAGGTCACTGTTTATTAACGGAACAAGGACAAGTCCGTCATGAACATGGCCAACTGGCAACGCATCTCGTTCGGCCCGGGCAGGTAAATTACCCTGTGACGTTACACAACTAAATTACGATTGGCAGATGAGAATGAACCGCAACGACTCAGTTGTGTTGCGCACCGTAAAAGGACAATCTGTCACTAAAGACAGACAACTTCCATCAGATGTCGAAAAATCAAGGTACGACAGTTACCTACCACATGAAGCGTACCAGTAGGAGACAAGTATGTCTCGGGGCGTCGAGATTACCCGTTTTTTATAGATCAGAGAATCCACAGAGTAATCAGCTGTTGACTCAGCAATATCACACAATGGCATTATTCACTCGTGCAAACCCGAACATAAACCATCGGTCTGGTTGGACCCAGTCGACGAGTCGGACCCATCAAGCCATTTGACGGACCCAGGCATCCGTCTGGCTGAAGTCGACTGCTTGCAAGTCCTCGCCTAACAAGTTAACTACGGAGGCAAAGGGAAAATGTCCCCAAAGTATCCAAACAACCCTCACAGTAAATAAGCTTTGTCCTTGGAATTTGTCTTTGTCAATGGAACGCCATAACCCAATAACTGTATCATAATATATATTCTCATCTCATCGTATGGGTACGTTTCCTGCCTTAACCGTTGCCGGGTAAAGGGGTTGCTGCCACCCTCATGAGGTTTTTCTTGCACTGCTGTCCAACAGCTAGCATCAACAGCTTGAAATCTGCAGTGGCTAACCTCCAAGGATGTCGATTTTCTGTCAGTGAGTGGGGGCCGAGCCGAGGGCCCAACAACCTAACCTCCGCCAATTGTGAGTTTCTCACCGGATTTAGCTCGCTTTATTTTGGCCAACAAAAACGCATAATTTTTTTTGCTGTTGCTGTTTATCAACTAAAAAATTGCATTTATCCCGATATATAAAAGCATAGAGAGAGAGAGAGAGAGAGAGAGAGAGAGAGGGAGAGAGAGAGAGGGAGGGAGGGAGAGAAAGAGAGAGAGAGAGAGAGAGAGAAAGAAGATGCAAAGCTAGACAGATACATCGCTTTAGACTTTAGTCTTTACTTTCTGTCGATCTCTTATCTGTTGCGGCCGTTCTTTTCCTTCTTATAACTCATTCTTCCTCAAAACCGACAGAAAATATCAGGGGGCCCAAACCAACATTGCGTGGGCCCAAATCAGCATTGGGCCGGCCAGGGCTCTCCAAAACAATACGAGTCGTCACCAATGCTAACCTCACACTTTTTCAGCATCCATCATTTTCAGGGGTCTGCGACCCGTTTTTTTATCGACCAGAGACACACTTTGGCTTCTTCCTAGAACGTCTGACGAGATATGCGGCCTGTGTTCGACACAGGACTTCTTGGACACATACTTGACAATGTGTCTGGATGGTAAAGGATGGTAATCTTTCCAAGTCATGTAGTATCACAGACCTTATACAACCCTAAAATGACTTTAACCGGCTGTAGAGTACTTTTTGTCGCTTATTTCAGTACTAACAAGGATTTTTGCCCTTCTCAGGTTTCTGAACTCTGTGATAAGGAAAATCATTTCGGGTAGTAAGGTTAGTAATCCAAGTCATGTAGTATCGCCGACCTTATATGACTTGAGAATGGCTTCAACCGGTTGTAGAGTACTTGTTGTCGCTGATTTCATTACCGACAAGGAATTTGGACTGTATGAAAATGAAACACCATTTCGGCACTTCCACCGAATAGAGGCTGAAAATCAAATTTGACTTGAGCTTAATCTGACCTTGACATCAAAACAAAAAACAATCACTGACTACAACTAATGAATTTCAAAATCATGTCGTTATAAAGCAGGGTTTGCCGTCAGAAATGTTATTAAACTGTTATCCACCGGCGAATTACCTTGGTACTGCGCTGGTCTCTCCGTCCTGGCAGGGTGTGCTCAAGTTGTCCCGTCGCTCGATATTTGGCCCGTGGGTCAGCTGGGAACTGACCAACACGGGGTTACGCTGACTACCATACGGTGATGTCGCACCCTTAACGTGCTTTAAACTTCCGCTAAAAAATCAGCCGTTACCTGGATTTGCACGTACAGACGTTGGCGAACGTATCGAATGTGTCGAATATCTCGAATGCCGACTTATTTACCACTAAGTTACACTATTGGCATGTAAGGACTTGCGAATGTGGCGAATGTGTTGGATGTCTCAAATCACCTGCTAACTAAACAAAGGTTGGCGAATGCATCGAATG
The DNA here is from genome assembly GCA_030062745.1 of Capitulum mitella. Taxonomy (NCBI): domain Eukaryota; kingdom Metazoa; phylum Arthropoda; class Thecostraca; order Pollicipedomorpha; family Pollicipedidae; genus Capitulum; species Capitulum mitella. Next base: position 43,482,063 of record CP099839.1, on the reverse strand, counting down.
TGTCGAATGTTTAAAATCGACTGCCAGTTATACATGCCAATGTATCGAATATGTCGAAGGCCTGGAACCGGCCTCCAACTATGCAGTGTTGGTAAATGTGTCAAATGTCTCGAACCGACTGCGTTCGTTTTCCCGTTCTGCTTGGTGTGTTAGTTTTAGTTCCAGCTACATATTTCGGAGTAATTATTGTTTACTAAGCGCAGTTATTTGAGTTTTTAATCAACAAATATTTCACCACTTGAATTACTGGTACTGTAAACAAAAGATGACTTTTATTGAAACAACATTATCATAAATGATGATAAAGTTACTGACGCAAATAATGTAAAAAGTGTAGTATGAAAGTTTTTGGAACTAGGACTTTTCAACATTGAGCAAACCCGCAGCCTAACTGTGTTTTAAGTTGGCGAGGTAAGCAAGATGCAGCAACGTCTCTTCTCATTATATGATAACCATATGTAGAAAGAAATACATGAAGATAAATCAGAACAATTTTTTCTATGATGAAAATGCTCGCCAAAAAAGCATGGTAGTTCGACGGGTAAAAATTGTACGTTCCGTACCCTTGATAACCGCCCTTGATCAACGTGAAAAAGACAGCATCTGATTGTCGGGCACGCAGATCCAGGCAGGCACGCAGGCGTCGGAGTGTTTTCAAATTTGGTAAGATTAAAATCATTTTTAGGTCATTTCGTTTTGCACAGTACCAGGGAGCTAATACTAAAATTATCCGTTTGGTAAGGCCTCAGTCAAGCCGACAGAGCCGCAGCTTTACCTGCACTGTAGACTGCTACACACAACTATCCAGTTGCGTTCGCGTGAAAAAAGAAAACTTTCAGTTGGATAGGAAAATTACTAGTTCCTTGAAACAAAGAAAACAAATAAATAAATAAATGATTAGAGTTTCACTGGCTAACGATCTCTACCACGGTCGCCAAGGCCTGAGTTATTCTAGGTTTGGTCATAGATGATGTCATAACTTATCTAGATAGATGGAGGTCATGGCATCTATAGAGACCATGGCAGCGGCGACATATAGGGATACGTGAGAAGCGCTGTTTCTCAAGTGCGATGGCGCGCCCTGTGTAGCTAGCAGACTGTCAGATCTTCTGTTTCCTTAATGTTTCAAGCCTAGCTAAAGACGACCAAAATAAAGATAAACGGTATTTACCCCGATTTTCGTTCACTTTGCCAGCGTCGCGTGCCGTTTCATCATCCAGTTTATCACCCAACGGACCATTAGTCGGCGTGGCATGTCATGGAAAGCTTAGAGTTCAAACATGCGCCGCCCAATGGCAAACATAAGAAACCAAAATAGTCGTCCAAATGACGCATTGGTCGTTCAAATGACGCATTTTTACAGGATTACGTGTCACTCTAAGGTGAGTTTCTGGGCGCATAGTGAGCGAGCCTGCGGTGAAACGGACCTTACATACATTTCGCCTTGCGGGCTGTAGCGCATGACCGTGGCGCTGTTGTACAGCTGCGGCGCATTTGTTCACCACCACTGTAGCACTGAATATCTTTCTGAACGTCCAGTTTCGTACTGATCGGCTGGTCCATTTGCACCACAGCCGTACAGGTGCTGGTTTTCAGAGTTCCTAAGGCTTAGCAGTGGGTTTAATGGGCTGCAGGTTGAGTGACAGGTTGAAGACATTGCTTTTTTGGCCCTTGCAAACAACCATTTTGTTCGTATAACCTTGACATTTGGTGTTACAGAACGAATTATTCTCTTATTTGAAGAAAACCGCAGACTTATGTGTTCCCTTGTTACCACGGTATAAGCAACAAGAAGCATTTCACTGAGTTGTAATCAGTCTGAGTTGGCTCGCAAATCAAACAAAATGGTCGCAACCTTCAGCACTGATCAGCGCAATGCATGACGCAATGTCACTACAACATAAAATAGAACCATGAACTAGTCGTTCAACCGCCGAGATAGGCAGAGCGATTTAACCAATTACTTCTGGCAATGCTGCATACTTTTCTGGTATTGTTTCGACTCATTCTCGGTTTGACCATACATGGACTGACAACCAAATATCAGTTCAAGGTTTTCATGCTAATGATGCTGACATTACATAATATGATGGATGACGTCATGGGCCCTTGATTTTTCATGCAAGAACTCAATTTGTCTGCGACGTATTAAGATCCGACCACTTGACGTCAGTTGGCCTGCCGTCACGATAACGTGGTTGCAAGCTGTATGCTTAGATCAACAACCACAGTTTGTTTCAGCTGCCATCCATGGACGCGCATGCATGCTTTATGCCTAGATCAATACCCACAGTTTGTTTCAGATGCGTTTCATCGTTACTTGTAAACGGCATTATAACGGTTGTGAACGGTCAAACTTCCTTGCACGAGGCTATTGGTGCTAGCGTGGCCGGAGCCGGGAGGCCGTAGAGCCGGCGATAGTCGGCGATCAGGACCGCCTCCGGGCGCCGACATCAGCCGGCGGTCCCGTCAGCAGCCCGGGCCGTCAGCTGGACCAGATCGGCATCCCTCGACGGCTCGGGCCTGTCCGGGCTTCTCGACGGCACACTGAGCCGGACCAACACGGCCCCGACGCCCGAGTTTCTCGCGCCGCCGGTGCCAGCCGGGCCGCGCGCGTGACCGGCGTCCATCATTGTGCAGAACTTCGGAAAAATACTAATGAATTAATTAGTTGCGTGCGTCTGAAAGCGGGCCACGGCGGCGTTCCGTTTCAAGCGGGCATCGGGAGCGGGGCGAGCCGCCGGCCCGTCTCACAGTCCCACCATTCTCTGCAGCGTTCGTCTGCAGGCCGGCAGTAACGCCGCCCGGTTATGACACCTTGCGGTGGCGGATTAAGTCATTCGGGGTCATGGTGGCGAATTTGGCGCGGCCGGCGTCCTCCCGCCCGTCATTAGACGCAATAACGCTTTCCTCGGCCGGCGCATATCTCAGCCAAACGGTGGAAAGGCTATGGGATAATGAGAGGCCGGCGCGGCAGGTAATGAAGCCAGCCGGTGTCCTCTCCGGGAGGTGGAGCTCTCCGGCGGCGGCGGCGGCCGGAAACGCCGCCTGGGTGGGCCGCACAGCTCCTTGGTCAGCTGGCGAGCTGCCCGGCCGGCTCACAGGCAGCGCCTGCCGCCTGCTGCCGCCCGACAGGCAGGCATGCAGCGCTTGTCGCTTCTTGACGGCAATTCCTTTCGCCTGCCGCATCTCGACGGCACCTCCTGCCTCCTGCCGCTGCTCGACGGATACCGCCTGCCAACGTTTGCCTGGTGGTTTTCTCTGACTGCCGCCGCTTGACGCCGCTGTCCGGTGTTGACGCACATCTGTTATTGCATCGTCTCGTACCTGCTACCTCTGGCACCTTGCTAGGCATGTGGTGCAAAATGACAAAGTTAGAGGCTAATTCAGTAACGTGATCATTGTTCTACAGCAGTATTTACACATCTTGGTATTGGTAACTTGCTGTTATTCCTAGTATGTAACTGCTTAGTGATATTCCATCACTATCCATCACAGAGCTATGCAACACTCGTGGGTTCGCGAACACGTCAGTAGAGTGGTGTAGGAGAGCAGCTGCCGAGCTGCCTGTCAGTTGCCTGTGTAAGGACCTATACTTAGCAGTTGCTCAACACTTTAGCCAGCGCGTAATCTGACTCGGGTGCTTACGGCAATAGCTGATCAGGACAGATCACGATAGACAGCACTGTGTGGTGTGCGAGCTCACGCAATGCGTTGCGTTTTCACGTAGTGGTAGTTATAAAACAAGTTTACTTAAGCAACAGCCAGTTCGCATATATCCGCGGCTTGTAGTATGATTACCGCGACTTGTACCGATTTATGGCAGAGGAACGCAAACTGATCGTACTCGTCGGCGGGGAAACATAAATAACCAGATAATACAGGCGCCGCTATTATCAGCTAACTGATGATCGATGTGTGTTCGTTGTCACCAACCCCAGTCATAAACGGAAACAATGGGGGCCGAAGGGGTTTTTCCTAGAGGAACAAGCTAAAGATAGGATCACATCCTCTAAATCTGATGTTGTCTGCTCTTTTGGAATATTGTCGATATTATGTGTATCGTCGAAATCATGTTAACTGAGCAAGGAAGCTAACCTATCGCCAATTACTCCACGTCACATGCAGACGGATCTTTACGGTAAATCTGGTTTGACTCGTTGGATCATGTCAAAGTTATGAGGCCACACAGAGAAACAAACGCAGAGCAACGCAGAGCACGGACTCGAAGCAGCTAGCCTGGCTTTAACCAAACCTAAACCAAACCAAACCAAACCAAACCAATACTCGCCGTTTCCTGCGCTGGCTGATGAGAAATCACGGACTGGTTAGATGACGCCTTGGCACGATCGCCTCAACGCCCAGTATCGGTGGCTTAGCAAAATCCCGGGCCTAGGCAGTAAAAAAAGGTTATGGATCGGAAATATGACGCCGAAAGAGTACATGGAATCATTATTGATTCTGAACGCTAAAATCACGAAACTTAAACAGTGAGCAGCACTAGCTCCCCCAGACGTGGGAATATCAATCTAGAGAACGACTTTGGGCATTTGCCGCATTCAAAAGTAATGACGTAGTCGATGTGCCGTTCGTCAGCCAGTTTAGTGACTCGCCTGGCGGAAAACATTGCTTCAAGACGAGCGTATAGATGGCAGCACATGCCTAATTTTATTTCAAACGACTGGAAACTCGAGGCTGAATGTTCCTGCCATGGACATCGCGAGCCACAGGGCGATATCCATCCGGTGTAATCAATCGCCTTCACCCACAACCTGTTGGGTGACGAGTCCACCAGCTTTGTAAACTACAAAATGGGCATTTGGAGCTCATGCAAAGATACCAACCTAACATGGCGCTTGCTATAATGACATTAAAACGCCCCTACGTTTAAGCCTCATACGCAAATGGAATGCCATATTGAAAGAGTCATCCCTCTTGTGCAGATTTTCTTGAGTAAAGCTTCTCTGTTATTTAAACTAGTCTCCACGGATTGGTTTAGACGAGGAATGTTGCTGTCGAAATGATGACGGTTCTAAATTGAACATCGCTTGAAAATCTTAAAGTCGGAGTCACTTGAACTCCAACTCTGTGAAGTGTGGGATGGACGGAGTATTTTTTAAGCAAATGATCAGCAGCCAACGGAGCGAAATTAAATTCCGTGGTGCTCATAGCAATACTGCAGGAGCGCTTCCAAAGTTGTCACCAGAGCTAGGTATTTTGGACAGCCTCGTTCTATGCAGTACCATAGAGTTAACGTTTAATTCATTCTAAGTTGGTATGAATGACAGGGTTAGGGGTCTAGCCAGTATTTTGTCAAGGAGGGGCCAGGACCAACCTAAGGCCTCTCAATGCTGAAAAGCCCTCGGATTTCGGCCACTTTTTTGAATTCAGAAAGCTTGTGTTTATTTATTTTTTGGTGCGGAGTAAAAGTTGGACTTTAAATCCAAGGGGCCTTAGTCCCCTTGGCTTCCCCTTCCCTCGCCGGCTAAGCCACTGCACGAAGCTGTAAGGCCACCGCCCCACCTGCCCTATGGGCTACCACATGCACGTTCATGGACTATGCTTCCTTATTTCCACCTTGTCATCCATCCTGTTGTTCTCGTCATACCCGATCCACACAAAAATCGTATTCCTGGAACAGGCTGAGTGCCACTCAAACAGCTCTCCTTAATAACATAGTTCTAAAATGGCCATTGCTGGTCGAAAGAGCATTAACCAACGCGTTATTACTGTCACCTCCACACTTAAAGTGGATAATATCCGGAAATGATTCAACACAGCTGACAACAGCAGTTCAGACTGATTGAGACAAAGCTGTTTTTGGCAGGCAGTCCTCAGGCAAGAGACTGAGTATTGGTGTCGTACTCATGGGTACATGTGTAAATGTGTACATTTACACACACCGCTACCACAAAATTATATTCCTGTCCTTTCTCAATCCACCGAAACCCCGCACTGGCCAGGAACGGAACTTAGTTATATTTTTTGCTTAATTATTTATTTATTCATTTATTTATTTTGAGCCCCAGCGGACAACGGGCATTAGAAGGACTTAGAAACAATTTTGGCTTTCAGGGACTTCAGTGTAGCAGTATAACCCATAGACGTAAAGTTAAATATTGAAAATATTGCAGGGCCCAGCCCCTTCCTTAGACCCGCAAGCTGCAGCCCTAGCACTAGCCGGTACTTTCACTGTAGCTAAGCATTGGATGTCGTGCTGATCAAGCCGGTTTTCTTCCTGCTGGTGACACTAAGACTGACGGGAAAAGACTGCAATTCAGCACACAAAGATAGGCGACCGGTGACCCTTTGATATGCCGTTCCTCAGAGTCCGCCTCTCGATGAATAATCGAAACTCTGTCTGGACGCCTCCGTACTATTCATGGCTGTTATATCTATTAATTCAACGTTTTTCATCAAGTTCTGCGTACTTCGGTAACAGTTACAGTCGTCGACTCTTTCCCTTGTTATGGAAATTGGCTCAGTGCTATCACGCTTTCATCAATATCTCACGATGCCAGAGAGACTAGCTACGCCACCAGTCTGGGTTTTTCCTTGTTTTTTTCTTTTCTTTCTTCTTTTTCTGAAAACCGAAGTATTGTCTGCGAATTCATTAGACGAAACTTGCTAAACACAGCTGAAGACGTCGGGTTTCAGACATGCCATCTTTTTCTTTCACCTTATCTAACAGAGCCTCCAGGTTACTCACTTATTTTTCCAACCTTGAAATAAACGTCATTTTGAATTTATATGTTCACCAGGCACAATGACGTGCCATTAAAATTTGTGCCGAATGCAGTGAACGGGAGCCGCTGAAGTAACTAGTGGTATCGGCTAGCAAATGCTATCCGGCTTCCGGCGCCCTGACTCGCAGCATCGCCGTAAGGCATATCTGTTGGCCGCGAGATCTGTCCCTCCACCCCCCCCACCCTGATACGGCCGTTGTCCCGGCCAGCGCAAGTGCGGCCCCTGACGCACCGCGGCGCGCGCGACCTGTGTGGTCCGCGCCGCAAATGGGAGAGCCGTTGCTAGGGAACGGCGCGGCGGCGACCAATCAGCGCGCGCGCCCGGCCGCGTCCGCTGGCAGGGGCAGGCCGGGGCGGGCATGCCAGCATGGCCCGCCGACCGGTTAGTCTGGTGCGCGCGACGGAGCACGGTGCAAGGCGCCCGAGCGGCGCCAACATGTGGCGACCCGGGCGCGAGGCGCGATGAGCGACGGCGACGCGAGCTAGCAGCGGCGCGCGCGAGCGACCCAGTGCGGCCATGATGGTGCGGGGCGGCGGCGGCCCCACGGCGCCGGCCGACGCCGAAAAACAGCCGACAGAGCGGCCGGCCTACAACAGGGACTTCCTGCTGCGGCCCAGCTGGATCGACGCCAGGGTCGCGCTCCAGCAGATCAGCAAGGTAAGCGGCGGCCGCCGGCTCCAGGCAGCCAGCACCGGCAGATAATGGCCTGGCCCGGCCGTCGGCTGGCCCGGCTTTGTATGTGGTGCGGCGGCCTTGAGTCGCACCAGGTGCACGCAGCGCGGCGGCGGCGGCGGCCGGTCAGCGCCGTGTCGGCGCGGCGCGACCTCGCCTCCCGCGCCGGTGACGTGCTGCGGGGGCGGCGGCGCGGCCGCTGTCGGCCGGCCGGCGGCGCGGCGCGCGGCCGCCCGCTCTCTCCGGCCGGACCACCCACGTGGCGGCGCCGTCGCCGGCCGGCCGCCGCTCGAGGCCCGGCGCGCTGCGCAGTCGGCCGGCCGCTGCAGCCGGGACGGCCGGCAGCGGTGGCGGCGACGCCACGCCGGCCCGTCGGGCGGCGCCAGCGCGGCTGGCTTCCGGCAGCCGGCCGCGGCGTCCGCTGGAGGGCCGCGCCGGACCGAGGGGAGGACCGCACCACCTCAGCGTACATTCCACGGTCCGTACTCCGAGCCGCCGGCTGGGGCTCGGCTCGCCCGAGCAGGCGTCTGCCAGTGGACGGGAGACCTTTGGCGTTGTTTGGACGACACATTATCAGCCTTGTTACTGCCGCCTTCGCCGTGGTAGTGACTCCGATTGTCACAGCGCAGAACACTAGCCCAGGCGGCCTCTCCCCTCTATAGGCCACTCAGTCTGGCCATGACGAGAGCGTCCCCCGAATTACAGACCATACCGCGTTGGCACGGTCCCATTCAGCTGAAGTCGGTTGACTGGGCCAGATCCCATGCCGCGATCGGCCGTGAAACGGTGATGTTCAGCTCTTTGAGTCGGCCAGAGTCGCCTGACGACCATTGAGTAGGCTGACGGTCGGCAAGTCGGCTGACGGTGAGTCGCGTGACGGTCGGTGAGTCGGGTGAGACGGTCCGTGGGTCAGGTGACAGTCGGTGATTCGAGTGAGGACGGTCCGTGGGTCAGGTGACGGTCGGTGAGTCGGATGATGGTTGGTTGAGTCGAGCGACGGTCAGTGACTCGTGTGAGATGGTCACCGACCGGATGACGGTCGGTGAGCGCGGTGACGGTCAGTGAGTCGGGTGAAGACCGGTGAGTCGGCTGACGGTTGTTGAGTCGGATGAGACGGTCTGCGAGTCGGGTGATGGTCGGCGAGTCGGGCGAGACGGTTGAAGTGTAGGGTGACGGTCGTTGAGTGGGCTGAGAAGGTTGGTGTGTAGGGTGACGGTCGGCGAGAGGGGTGAAACGATCGACGAGTGCCGTGAGACGGTCAGTGAGTCGGGTCAGATTGTCGGTGGGTCGGGTGACCAGGGTCGGCGCGGCAGTCGGGCCGGTCCGAGAGCGATTGCTCTGTGTGCCGGGCCGTCGTTACGGCGCTGATGAGGGCGGTGTTCCAGATGTCCGGCCGCCGCCGCTGCCAGCGGGTGCCTTATCGGGATCCGCGGCGTTTCATCTGCTCTTGTCTGAGGCGGGCCGGCCCGCAGCGGACCTGGTCTGTGTCGGGAACGGTGCTGGTGGAGGTCACGCCGTTACACCGGTTGCCGACTCGGCGTGCCCGCGAATTGGCGCCCTCGTGTTTATGAGTAGTAGCAGAAAAGCTAGTAGAAACGAAATAATCTTGCTCGTTGAGTCAGAGTTCAGTGCGACGTTAAGATGGTCAGGGTTCAGCTGAATTGCCGTAGTGAGACTGAAGGCTGTTTGCGCAGCACACTCACCGTCCGTTGGTGTTTTTATGGCCTTGCTCACCTTCATGCAGCGTTTATTCGGTAACGACCGGCAGCAAACGGGTGAGCCGTGCATGACTGGAGCGACTTTGAAGGCATCGTCTCGGCAGTGCGCTAGCACTGGTCCACTGGGCGCCGCGTCATATCTCTTTCAACCCTGCAGCTGGTGTACACCGTAGTTTTACCCAGCCTGTGCCGACTGAATAACGGCGTTTGACAAATCCCGACCCAGCCGTCATGTTCGACACTTCGTGGCCAAGTTTGACGCGTCTTGTAATCCCGGCGCCATGTGACCTCCGTGACCCGGCCGTGACCTACTACCTGAACTGTTTTGCGACTCTCATCGTAATTTCGAACGTCACCCGCCCCGCACCGTAATCCCAGCCGTGGTGTGACGCGCTTCGTGATCCAAGCTAGCGTATGAGACTGTGGAGGACCCCAACTGCTGTCTGACCTTCCCCTTGGCGCAGGTGCCGTGTGAGGCTGTCGATGACTCCAGTAACCATTTGACCTTCCCGTGACCCCAGGTGCTGTGTGAGGCCGTCAATGACTCCAGCTGCTATCTGACCTTCCCCGTGACCTCAGAAGCCGTGTGAGGCTTGCAGTGACACCAGCTGTTTTATGACATTTCCTGTGACCCCTGGTGCCGTGGAGGCCGTCGGTGACAGCAGCCGTCGTGGACTTGTTCTTAGATCCAGCTGCCACCTGGGACTTTCGATGGCCCAGTTGTCATTTGACCTGCTTTGCGGCACCAGCTGTTACCCGGCCTGCTCTGTGACGCCAGTTGACGCCAGCTGTTACCTGCTGTGCTTTGTGACACCAGGTTTTACCCGGCCTGCACTGTGGCACCATGACACATAGGTTAGGTTACCTGGCCTGGTCCTCGACACCAGCTGTTACCCAGCCTTCTCTGTGACGCCATTTGTTACCTGGCCTGGGCGGTGACACCAGCTGACACCTGACCCGCTCCGCTCCGTTGCAGGGAAAGGCCAGTGGGAGTCGCGCCGCACTTTGGCTGCGCTCCCGGACACAGTTTTACCTGTTTCACGTCGGCCGACTGGTTCAGAGTCACGCCGGCAAGATTCTGTTTGCCGGCGTGCTCCTGCTGGCCACGCTCTGCATAGGGCTGAAGAACATCGAGCTCCAGACGGACATGGAAGACCTCTGGGTGGAAGGTGAGTGCCGACGCCCGGGACTGCAGCGGATCCGGCGCTGGTCCAGGCAGCGTACTCAGCGCCCAGAAACGGTTGTTGGTCTTACGTGACTGATGCTGTGTGGATTCTTGGTGGGAGGTTGAAAGGAATTTGCTGCCGGGTAGCTCCAAGTGTTATTGCCTGGCTTAAAAATCTGAAGAAATCGAAAGCACGAACGTCACACGTCGGCATTTGCGTCTCAGCCTGGTCCGGGTGTAGTGGATTGAGTGAATTTATTGGCTTATTTGACTGCTCAGATGCTTCACACAGTGTTATGGGCATTTTGATCGTGCCAGAACGCTTACATGTCTGTCCACAACGACCCGTAGGTAAGCAGATTAGGGAAATTTTAATGCGCATCATGTGCTTAGTTGTCATCTGGGTTTGTGTCTTCCGCTGTGTTATCTCATGTCTGGCAAACGTGGAGCTGGACGGCCGACAGTGACGCATTAGATGCTATGATCCTTGGCACGCTCCGGCGTGAGCACATTTATTAAAAGCACATTCCTGGGCTAGCAGTGCTCCTGCATTCATTCAAAGAGCAGCTTCGTCGTCGCAGATTAAACTGAGTCGCGACGCTGGCCAGGGAGGCCGGTGGAAGCGTTCGTCGACTGTCATCACATGTGAGGTAGAAAGGATCCGGTGCGCTTCCTGTATTTAACCCAGGATGTGTATACTAGCACGTCCAAGGCCTGGATAATCACCGCGGGAGATATCCGCATGATGATAAGAGGTCAAGGGATGGGTAGAGCGGCAGCCGAGAATTTTAACATGAGTCCTGTTGCATAAAAAAATGAGCAAAAGAGATCTGGTCCCACGAATGTTAAAAATGTTCATGTTTTCCCCTCCAGTGCATGTGGTTGATGTTTTATTGTGCGCTAATTTGGCATACTGAATCGTATGAGCGTGTGGGTCCAGATCGGCAGCTCACTGTGTCTCCGTCCGACGTGGCGCGGACAATGGAGTAAGGAGGAGAGGAGACAGTGACGGGGAGGGGAAGAGGCGCCGACTGAACCAATGAAATGGATGCGATAGAGTCAGGGAGACGGACAGCGGCGGCGAACGCGGAGACCGGAGCGAGGCCGCCCGACAGCGGAGAAAGTCGCGGACACAGCGGAGCTCCCGGCTTCCCCCGGCCCGGCGTCTGGCGCCGTCGGATCGCCGACCGCCGCCGCGCGGCGCACGCTGCACAGGCGGCCGGTCACTGGCCGCGCCTGCTGCGCCGCCGCCGCCGTGCCCGGCCCGGCCGAGAATGAGCCGTGTCCAGTGCGGCCGCCCGGCCGGCCGGCGGTCGGCGCTCCATTCGTGCGGCGGCCGAGCAAGACGGACAGGACGCCCTGGAAGCCCGGGCCGGCTCACGCCTCTCACTCCGGCCGCCCGGGCACGGCGTTTGTTTATGCTGAACCTGTCGCCCGGTCCGATGCCAACGGCTATAAACGAAAAATGCCGGGCGCCGTACATATCTGGCGCAAACGCTGTTTGTTGGTGGCTCACGCACAGATATGCAGGGAATTGCTGCTTAGGCCAAATGCGTGGCAAAAACGAGGCCATTTCCGAGGTGCTATCTCAGCGAAATGGTGACCCTTCACTGGACGGAGACATTTCGTCAGGCAGAAGGGATACTGAGTCTCCCGTCAGTGGGCGACTCAGTATCCCTGAGTGGCACGGTATCCCTGAGTACCAGTCCTCCTCAGGCGTCCGGTGCGACAGAACCACCTCCCCTTCCCCGCCCGGCGTCCCCCGACGTCCCCCCACAGCCGACAGTCGAGGCGGCCTCACCGTGCCGGCCTGGTACCGCCCGATGGTACCCCTGGCACGAACTTGCCCCGCACTGCACCGGCAGTGAACGCCTCGCCTGCCTGTCCAGGTCCCCACCCTGTCCAGAGTCGCCGCGCCGAAAGTGAACCTGGGCAGAGCAGCGTCGTAACACTAGCAGAGGTTGGAACACAGTCGTCTCTGGCCCCTGGATGAAGTAATTCTGCTGTCTGTCCGGTTGTCGGGTCTCTCGTGCGGAGGATCTGACGAGCACCGGGGCGCCGCCCGGTCCGCCTGCCGCCGCTGCCCACTGCGGCCGACGTGCGACAACAGGCTTTGTCGGCGCGTCGCCGCCCGTGCAGTGAAGCGGCGGCGGCCGCGCGTCGTAAACACGCGTCCGGCCCGTCCGGCGCACCGCTGCAGCTCCAGAGGACGGCCGCAGACTATCGTCCAGTCCCGCGGCAGCCCCGGCTCCAGCTCCAGCGCTGCTGACGCGCGCCAGTCGGCGCCAACCGAGAGTTCGGCACGTGCCGCCCGCCACGTGTCTGGGGTGACCGGCTGCGGTTGCTGCCGATCGCCAGTGGCAGTGTTTACAGAAGGCGGACACATGCCCGTCATGTGACGTCACCACGTTGACGGGGGTCGGCCGCACTCGCCAGGTGTCGTCACGTCGACTCATCAGAGCCGGGCTCTGCGTGTGTGGAATGAAGGTTTCGTCACGGAAGATGTGCTTGGGGTCCTCCATAAATTGCATAGCGCATTTTTTTATATTTCGCGCCCCGTCTTTTGAAACCCTTTTTGGACGTAGTGTTTGTCTCGTACCCACCGGTGTAACACCGGTGACGAACCCGCCTGCCCGCCATCAAGTGATTTATAAATGGCCCTCTACCAGCAATACCGGAAACTTTGTCCTGAAGCATATGCAGTCAGTTGTGTCTTAGCCGTGACGTCAGACGAGGACGTTGAAAAACTGGAAAGCTTTTTCGAAAGAAAGGAAGCTGAAAAACTCATTTTCTGCTGTGTACCAGGTTTACTCGCTTAGCGTGGTCCCGGAGTCGCGCACCACCTTCATGTGTCGCGTTTGAAGACGAGAAGTTCCACTGGGCCCATATTGCAGAAAGCCTTTTGATCCGTGGGTCTTTTCAGATCTCCAATGGCCTTCCGCGCAATGTAATTACCTCCCCATGGCGACTTTGGACAGTGTTGTTCCCTTCATGGTTCCTTGCCTGGCCCAGTCCCGTGCCCCGCTCCCTGGACGGTCCCATGTTCCGCTTGCATCTGTCGCTCCTGAGTCGGTAGCGTTGGCTTGGCCCAGCTCCGTCAGGAGGTCTCGCTCTGTCAGGAGACCTCGGTCCGTCAGGAGGCCGCTCGGTCCGGCTGTGGTCCGTCAGGAGGCCTGGGTCCCTCAGGAGGCCACTCAGCCCGACTGTGATCCGTCAGGAGGCCATGGTCCGTCAGGAGGACACTCGGCCCGGCTGTGGTACGTCAGGACGCCGCGGCCCGTCAGGAGGATGGTCGGTCCGGCTGTGGTCCGTCAGGAGGCGGCTCGGTCCGCTGTCGGCGGCGCTGTTTGTGTAACAGGAGGAGGCCGGGGAGGGTCGGCCGGCGGCGCCCCGGCCCGGTCCAGCCGCCGCACCTGATGAATGGCCGCCTCTGCGGCCGCGCTGGACTAACGACCACCGCTTGGCAGCGCACGTCGAGCCGGCGTGCCGTGCGGCGGCGCGGGGCTCAGCGGCCCACGCCTCCGCCTGGGAGACGGCCTGCCCCTTCCAGGACCGACGTCTCACCAGAGGCCGGCAGTAGTCACACCGGCCACGTCTGTCGCCGGTCACCCGCTCCCCTGGCCGGCATGTCCCCCCATCTGGCGCGTGGAAAGTCGAGCACTGCCGCTGCGCGGAACACGACCGCCACGCTCCTCTCGTCGGTGGCAGGACCATTGACCGAGCTGCCCGGTTTCACTAGACACAGCCGCCCAGTGCCGCTGGACCGAAGTGTCAACTGCCGCTGGTCCGCGCTGTCCGGTACTCCCGATCTGGGCCGTCCAGTGCCGCTCGACTGAGCCGCTCAGTGCCGCTGGTCCGCGCTGTCCGGGACTCCCGATCTGGGCCGTCCAGTGCCGCTCGACTGAGCCGCTCAGAACCGCTGGAGCGAGCCGCTCAGTGCCGCTGGAGCGAGCCGCTCAATGCCGCTCGACTGAGCCGCTCAGTGCCGCTGGAGCGAGCCGCTCAGTGCCGCTGGAGCGAGCCGCTCAGTGCCGCTGGAGCGAGCCGCTCAGTGCCGCTGGAGCGAGCCACTCAGTGCCGCTGGAGCGAGCCGCTCAGTGCCGCTGGAGCGAGCCGCTCAGTGCCGCTCGACTGAGCCACTCAGTACGACTGGTGCTAACCGCCCAGAGTCGGCTGCCCTGCTCTCGGTGTCTAATGAGCTGGTCCGGCGGACGGCGCGGTATGATGGCAGATGGACGAGACTGTCGTCTGGCGCCGCGTCTCTGGCCGCAGTCGGCGCCCGCGTCTGCCAAGCGCGCCTGTTCGGGCCCGCGCCGGACCGGTCGCCGGCCGAGACAGCTCGCTCCTGGCCGCGAGCGATGGCCGCGGTCCCAGACGAAACGGCAGCTCTTTCTCACGTCGTCTGGCTTATGTGCTCTGTCAGAGGGAGAATCGAAGCTCGTTCTTTATGTTACAGTGTCGGTCGGCAGAGGTCATTAGATACCCAGCTGAAGTTCTGGCTGGCGCCTTTTCAGCATATCCTGGCGTTTGTTTCGATTGCTGCAGTTGTTCTTCACTCCTCGGAACGCGGCTAGCAGCAGAGCGAGTTGTTTTGGCTCTTGTCCCGCGTCCATCCTGCGTCGCGCGCAGGGCGGTTTTAGCTGGAACAGACGGTTTTAGCGGGCCGCCAGTTTTGAGACCGAGGACGACATCCATTATCGGGACGCTCCGAGTCGGCGGCCACATCAAACGTGCCGAGCGGGGTCTGTTCGTCGAACTGCGGCCCGCCTGTGCCCGCCGCTGCGGTCACAAAGTCACGGCGTCTGGACGGCGGCAATTTACCGGCACAGGCTCCGCCGCGACAGTCGTTCAGGGCAACCTGCAGCGTGTGCTCCGTGGGCGGAACCGCTTGTATGAGACCCATTGATAAAGTCTGGCAGGGAAAAAGAACGAAAGAAAGGAACGCGGGGTGAGTTAGAGTGAGAAGCAGGAGAAAGGGACAGAGCGGGGAGAGATTGCGTGTCGTTGCGGTGCGTGCCGGCCGGGTCGGCGCGGCCGCTGGCACGGAGCGGCGCTTACTTTCCAGTCGTGAGTGACGGCCGCGCAGTCGTGAGCTGGCCGCGGTCGGCCACGCTAATCTAATACCGGGCGCCGTCTGGCGCCGATCGACGCGGCGTCTGGGCCGCCCTTTCCGGGAGATCGGAGACCAGGACGCTGGAGCGTCTGGTTCAGGTCGAACCACCGCACATCGGGAGCACGGCAGGCTCAGAGGCTCGTCCGTGCGCATCTGTGTCGGAGCCATGGGAAAGCTAAAAGCGCTGTTTCAGTACAACTTTTCACACACGGTTTCTGGTATTAAATGATTATTGAGTTATTCAAGCAAAGATTTTCGTGCTCCCTCAACAAATCTCTTCGTTGTCACATAGTTTGGCCACCATCGCACCATTGCTTCTAAAGATTTCTCTCTTTATCCAAAGAACGAAAGAGGACTCACAATACTCAGGGATGTGTCTATGCAAAGCCAAAAGCTTTCAGCTGCTGTTCATACTTGCTGACAGGATTGCTTGGACTTGTAGGGGTAATGTCTCCTTATCAAACGTCAGATTGGCCATATAAACCCGTTTCAAACCTTCCCCTTCACAACAGACCACTGAAGCTTGAGAACGGAAAATCAGCGTGTCACTCGGCGGTATCCTGACACACGGCTTGTCGCTGTAATTTCCGAGCGCCGCCAGACGCAGCGGGCATCCCAGTCGGCGCACAAAGGGCCCGGCTAGATTTCACGCAATCACCGCAGGAAGCCATCTCGAAGGCCGTCACTTGGCGCGATTCTTCGCGGCGCAGGGCGCCAAAAAACACGAAGTGATCAGACACGGAAAATGGGAGTCACGAGCGCCGAGGGCCATGTTTTTGCGGGGCTCCCTGAAGACTTGGATCACCACCTGTGGTAGCGAGGGCTCCGGTCCCCTCACCCGGAGCCGGAGCCCCGCTGCGAATCCGTCCTACGCTGCCCGTCGGGGCATCGCTCAGGATTTACATCTCATCCGCCGAGCCGTCCGTCATAAATCCGAGGCCCGCCGCGCCGGCCGGAGGTGCGTGAAAGTCGCCCCGCCCCCGTCCGCCTGGAACGGGCCGCCGGCTGCTGGCTGCCGACTGCTGACTTGTCGCGCTGTGAGCTTGAGCTTGAGGGCGAAGGGGAATCCTGAGCGATCCTGCACCGCAGCTCATTTCGATGGGAGTATGGCTGGTAATCCCTGGGATGAGAGTCCGCCCTTCCCCCCAATACTTAGGGATTTTTAACATTGGGCTTATGGAAATGGTTGAATTGGTTGAAATGAATGAATGAAATGAAATGAATGAAATGGAAAAATGGTTAGAAAGAAATGTTTTAAACACCTGTGTGGAGACACCGCCCTTCCCCGTCCTCTAGGAATTTTCGGAAATCTCCAGCCACGGATGGGACGTATCAAACATGACTTCTGAGTTATCGCGTCGCACGGGCAAGAACGCCACAGTGGCGCCCCGTTCCGATTCGACCCAGTGTCGTCCACTGCTGGTGGAAGCGTGATCCTGACTGAAATTTGTTCTTTTCAGAGGGCGGACGTCTACAGCGGGAGCTCGAGTACGTGAGGAGCAGCCTGGGCGAGGGTGCCGGCTCGCTCCACCAGATCGTAGTACAAACGCCAAAGGAAGGCGACACCTCCATCCTGCGCTCAGAAGCACTTCTTGCCCACCTGGAGGCAGTCAAAGCAGCTAGTCAAGTTTCTGTAGACATGTATGATATGTAAGTACTCCTTGATGCTCGTCTCCACTTGGGTTCTTCAGCAGATGTTGTCTGTCGGAAAAGTGAAACCCATAGTATCTGTTGGTCTTTCAAAACTGCATTCTCTCTTCCTCGCCAGTTCGACTCTGTCCCCCTGTTCCCTCACCAGTTCGACCCTGTCCCCACGGTCCCTTCACCAGTTCGACCCTGTCCCCTCTGTTCCCTCACCAGTTCGACTCTGTTCCCTCTGTTCCTTCACCAGTGCGACTCTGTCCCCTCGGTTTCCTCAGCAGTTCAGCTCTGTCCCCTCTGTTGTCTGAACAGTCGCACTCTATTCCCTCTGCTCTCTGAGCAGTTCGACTCTGTCCCCTCTGCTTCCTCACCAGTTCGACTCTATTCCCTCTGTTCCTTCACCAGTTCGACTCTGTTCCCTCTGTTCCCTCACCAGTTCGACTCTATTTCCTCTGTTCCTTCACCAGTGTGACTTTGTTCCCTCCCTTCCCTCACCAGTTCAACTCTGTTCCCTCTGTTCCCTCATCAATTCGACTCTGTGCCCTCACCAGTTCAGCTCTGTTCCCGCTGTTGTCTGAACAGTGGGATTCCGTTCCCTCTGTTCTCCGAGCAGTTCGACTCTGTTCGCTCTGTTCTCCGAGCAGTTCGGCTCTGTCCCGCTGTTCTCCGAGCAGTTCGGCTCTGTCCCGCTGTTCTCTCGGCAGTCCGGCCCTGAGCGGCCGCCGGACGCCGCCGGCACCTCTGTCGGGGGCCGGTCGTGTTTTTGGAGGGCCGACGCGATCCGGCCAGCTGGGCTCGGCAGCCATCCCCGCTGACGTCTGTATACACGGCACCGGCCCGGCGCGCCAGCCGGACCCCCCACGTGCGCCGACTCCGCCGGAACCGGCCCGGACCACCCATGTCGCCGCCGCCGCCGCCGCCGCCGCGACGATGCATACATGCAACAGGCGGGGCGACGCGCTGCCCGGCCGGCTATATACGTGCATGCTTCTGGGAGGAGGGGAGGGCGACGAAAAAGGCGGGCCTTCCGGCAACGCTGCCTCGCGGAGCTGCACGCTGCAGTTTGCATGGTGCGCGCGCCGGACGGCCGCACGAGCAGGCCCCGACGTATAGTAATCGTCGAGCCTCTCTCACGGAACCGGTTTCTCTGTTCCAGAACTTGGAGATTAAAAGATTTATGTTTTGCACCCGGTTTTCCTGTGTACGAAGAGCATCTAATGGATCAAGTAAGTGAGGTCACTGACGACCGACGTAAGCTCAGAATAGGATACAAAAATTGGCTTCGCGGCAGATGTTTGGTTTCCGGTATAATTGGTGGGATGCCTCGACATATGTGCGTTTATTCTTTGTACATGAGAAGAAAGCAAGTGGTCCTTGAAATCAAAAACAACTCAGATTTAATACGCGTCTTCAATTATCAGCAAGCACCCGTATAGTGCAATATGTAGGCTATATCAATGTGATCTGATGCCCATATAAACGTTGCAATTGCAGTTGACGAATGTCGTGATGATGGAGCCCGGAAGCTCAGGTTTCTTAAGTGCGACCATGTCGTGATACGTGTTTTCTGTTTTCAGCTAATGGAGAAACTCATCCCATGTTCCTTTGTGACCCCGCTGGACTGTTTCTGGGAAGGCTCCAAACTCCTCGGGCCGGAGTTCCCCGTACCTCTGCCGTAAGTCTCAGGACGGCACTACGTTCAGCTCGCTGACCTCTTCTCATAAATACATGGTAACGCCGAGGCAAACGGCTTGGATGACAGGGTCAAAACACTGTGCCCTGGATTGATGATGGCCCGGTTTTAATATTATCACTCACGTCGGGAATCCGCTATGGCATTTCAGAAAACTGTCAGGAGACATCCTGTGGACGAACCTCGACCCAGAGAAGCTACTCAGCTACATGAACAGCACGTTTGGCTCAGAATTTCAGTTTAGCACCCTGCAAAAGTACATGAAGCGGGTAAGTCACCAACTGAAATGTTTTTGACAAATTTTTCGACCGAAATAATTCAGCTTCTTTGTTGATGAAATGCCTGGTAATGAGTCCGTGCAGGTCAGTTACCACTGCAGACTGAGCGGAAGCGATTGCTGTTTGAATGGCGCTCCGCCTCCGGATACGCTAGAGACCTCAGAGCGGACAGACCGCGCAGTGAATCGGCCTAACCTGAGCCGGTCGTCTGATTGCATTGGCACGGCCCGCTAGCTCCGATCGTGACGTCACCCCACACACGTCGCGGCGGTCTCGCCGCCGCTGGCCGCCTGCCGTTGCACCTGTCTGTCGGCTGATCAGGGGGGTCGGGGGGGGGTAATCCTCGCCGGGGGCGTCCCGGGCCTGGCGCGGCTGGCTGCGGGCCGCGCTGTCTCACCGGACCACCCACAGCGGCGGAGCGGCCGCGTCTGCCGGCCTGTGACGGAGCGGCCCGTTGGCGCGCGCTCGGGGGGGGGGGGTGGGGCCTGGCCGCGGACTGAGAGAGAATGGCTCAATTACACCGGGCCGTCCGGGATACGGCCGTCACTGCGATGGTCACGGCTTTATCACTCTCATTCACCGACGAGCCGTGTAACCTGGCTAGCGCCTAGCCTTCTGGACGAACAGAAATAAATTATTTCTCCTCGCCAAGTAATTAGTTTAACAGAATGGACCGAGCCGGCCATTTTACGTTGCGCCCCCAGCTGTTGACCACTCGGTCTCCGGGTGTGCCTGAAATCAGGCATTTGTGCCGGACAGACCGCTGGCCTTGGCTGTCGTGCTGCGACGCAGTGGGGCGTGATGGATCCCGCGTGGCTGTGGTCAGCCCGTCGTCAGACGGAACCGCGAGCTGGGATTAGGTGGCCACCAGCGAAGGTGGTCGGTCAGATCTGGCAGCATACATCGGACTACTCAGTTAATGAACAGTTTAATTCAGAGAGACGGTTATTAGTGTTCGTGTGCTGCAGCTTTCTTATGTGAATTATCCGTAATTCGTATATGAACCCTTATAAAACTCCAATTAATAAGGCGATGTATGCAACGTATGCTGTTGCAGCGATCTTCTGTCGTTGCGACAAAACATCGTCAGGGGCTTTATCACATGTTGCATGCAAACTAGAAGATGACTCGATGTCGTCGGAACTATTGTGTCGTGCCATTCTACCGTGTAAGCCATGCAGATTTGAACGCGAACCGAGGTTGGCTATCGTTCAACAAACCCTGAAACCCTGGCGTCCCTGACACTGTGAGGGTGTCGCCTGGTTTGCACTGACCTGATCTTACCGTGCCCGTGCCCCTGCCCGTGCCCGTCAGGTGGACATTGAGAGCGGGTACCAGCGGCGACCCTGCCTGGATCCGGCCGAACCCGAGTGTCCGGAGACCTTGACCTGACCTGACCCGACCTGACCCGAGCTGACCCGCCCCGACCTGACCTGACCATCAGGCGGGCATCACTAGCGGGTACCAGCGGCGGCCCTGTCTGGACCCGGCCGACCCCGAGTGTCCGGAGACGGCGGCCAACAAGGCGTCCGGCCAGGCCTCCGGACATCGGCGCCGAACTGACCGGCGGCTGTTACGGCTTCGCCACCAAACACATGCACTGGCCCGAGCAGCTGATCGTGGGCGGGACGGAGAAGAACAGGACCGGCCACATCGTCAGGTGAGCTGCACATCGCCGGCCGGCGCAGCTGGGCTGAGGTGTGGGCGTGGCTCAGGTGGCGGTGCTGCCGGGGCCCCGTCTCGGGGACGTGCTGGTGCGACAAACCCATGTCTCCGATTCCGTGTCCGCTCGGTAGGACTATCTTACCCTGCGGGGAAATCGATCCCTATGGCTCCTTAGACTCTCTGTGCACTCGCCATCGTGACCTCCCCCCCCGTCCGCCGCGTGATGCCTGAGATGACCCCTGCCGTGCTCGGTGATCGGTGGGACGCGAGGCCGCCGTCCGTTGGCGACGTTCGACCTCCAGTAATGCGGCACCGGCCGGCTATTCCGGCCTCGGCTGTCGGCTAAATTTAGCCGGCGGGCGTTGACGTGTGGACGCGTTCCGGGGCGGCGCGTGACGGACGGCCGCGGGCTGTCGACAGGGCGCGGGCGCTGCAGACCGTCATCCAGCTGATGGGCGAGCGCAACCTGTACGAGTACTGGGCAGCCAGCTGGAAGACGCACAACATGGACTGGAGCCTGGCCGTGGCCAAGTCCATCCTGGACGCCTGGCAGCTCAAGTTCACCCAGGTAGGTGCGGCGGCGGCGACGGCGGCGGCGGCTGCGGCGGCAGCTCCACCGGTGCCGAGATCGTAACATTATCTCAGTGGTCGGCGAAGAGCAAAGGTGAACGTCACGGCGATCTCCCGGCATACGTGACCGTCTGACCCCGAACTTCATGTAGCCGAAGTGGTGCATGACTGACCGTAATCCCATCCCGAACCAGTTTGTGATGTAAGCCGGCACGAACTTGGGGTAGCTCGGTGTTATGAAGGCGTACTGACCAGTCCAAGCTGTATTCCACATGGACTGATCCAGCATTTTAGAACTTGCAAAGCATGGCGAAGTTTGCGCTATCATGGTTACATTTCTGTAGCAGACAACGACGTGAATGGCACGTTTCTGAATTCCAAGGAATTGCCTCAACATAGGTATTTTGTTTTTTTCCGGCGTGACGTGGATATCATATGCCATATATCGTTAGTATGTGTTAGGATATTTGTGTTGCCAATCGAAGGTTTTTTATTTGCAAGGGTGATTCCCTGGGCTTCCTGCTCCTTTCGACCCGATTTCGTTATTGGACTACACATAGTTTCCGGGAAGGCGCCGGTCAGTTTGCGCTGAGCTCCCGGCATTGACGGCCGCCTGACGGCACGAGCGGCGCGTTTTTCAACGGAGGAAGGTCCCCGTGATGCTGTCGTAGATACACGGCGCTGCGGTCGGCCGCTCGCGTGTCTCGGGCCGCCACTTTAAGCCGTACCGCACGACCAGGCGGGCGCGCGCCCGCCAAGCATGCAGCCGGCGCCCTGCGGAGGTGGCCTTCTCAGAAGGCAGGCATTCCTGCAGCGTGGCGGGCCGGCCGGACGGCGCGGCCGCCCGCCCGCCCGGGTGGTCCGCCTCCGACCGGCGCCCGTTAAGCCGCCGCTTACGGCGATCCGGTGCCGGCCGCTTAATTAAGTCATTGCGTGTGGGAAGCCGTTGGCTGCACGGCTCGGCGGACGGCCGACCGCCGCGCCGGCCGACCGCCGCGGCCATTCTCAGCTGGCCCTCTGATGGCATCTGTTTCAGCGGGTCTGATGGAGACCGGCCGACAAGGTGCGGTAGGGCCGACTAATAGGCGGTGTGAACAGACCGATGGAGTCTGATAAGGACGGGTAGGTGGAGCCCGGCGGGAATCGGCTGATGAGGCCTGGTGAAAACCCAGGTAAAGTCCGATGGAAACCTTGTGGCGGACTTTGGCGACGGACAATCAGTCGGTCGAGGCGGGTGGCGCGTCCGGCCTTGAGACGGTCATTGGACTCGGAGGTGGCCTTGCGCTGATGGGGGAAGGGGGTCGTGGCGGACGGGGCCGTACCGTGATCCTGTCCGCTGACCGCGGGACTGACACCCTGCCGGTGGTCAGCGCTGGCGGCCCGTGACGTCACACCTCTCGGACCTGTCTCGACTGCGCGCCGATCGGAGCGGCGCCCGGGCGGGGCTCACGCAGCGGCCGGCCGTCGTCGGTGGTCCAACCTTGCACGCAGCGGCCGGCCGCCTCTGGTGGCGGCGGCGGTGGCGGCCCTGAACTCATCGGAACGCCGCGCCGCGCCGTCCCGTCCGGGGGTACCGTGGGCGCCGGCGCGCGGTCTGGCGGCCGTCCCTGTCGACGCCGACCTGTCGACGGTCGGGTGGCCAGAATCCAGCCGCAAGAGCCGCCGCCCTCTGGCGGTTCGGCCCTGACGTCCGTTACTAGTGGCACCCGAGAAAAATGTGCCAGATAGCCGGCCGACCGCCGCGCCGGCCAGAGATTTCGGAGTTGGGGTTTAGCCGGCCGCGCGGGTCTACTGGAACGTCAGGATGGGGCGCGATGGACTATTTCATCTGCTCTGTTTGGCGCACCGAACACCTGGCCTGAGCAGGTGGAAACCTCGGCTTCGCCCTTCATGGCTGTGAACGTTCTGGGACCCAAGCCCATTCGACCGAAAAGCGACCCCATTAACAGCATTAGGGGCTCAGCGACATGAAACTTCTGGCTGGCTAGCCAGCACCCCTGTCCTGCGTTCCCCCGAGAGGTCGAGGATTTCCCGCCTGCCTGACATTTGCTGTGGAAGCAAAGGAGGGGGCGACTGTCTGTGTTTGTGATCGCACTTAAACTTTCTCGTTTTCACGAAACGCCCTTTCAGGAGATCAAACGACACACGGAGCAGCATAATCGGACACGCGCCTTCAACATTCACTCTTTCTCCATGGTCTCGCTGCAGCACATCCTGCGCGACTTCGTCGACCTTGACCTCACCCGGGTTGGCATCGGCTACGGTCTGATGGTGAGTCTTCGTGCGCTTCCAGACACCCATCAGTCAGTCTGGTACGGAGCAGGTAGGCACGCTGGCCAAGTCCTCACGGAATTTGGGCTCCGAGATCAAAGAGTGCGGGGCAGCGGCGTCATGGTTATGAGCCGCTCTAGGTGCCCAAAGTCGTGGACGAGTTACGACGCAAACAGGCCGATAACGTTCTGTTTGTGTTGAGCCTTCTGTGGGCGCAGGATTTAGGAGTGTTTAGGTCTGTCGGGACCAGCGTGACTCACTCCCAACAAGCCGACGGGGCGGCGTCCTGTGGCAGTCATGCCATGCTCGTCT
This sequence comes from Capitulum mitella, assembly GCA_030062745.1. Lineage (NCBI taxonomy): Eukaryota > Metazoa > Arthropoda > Thecostraca > Pollicipedomorpha > Pollicipedidae > Capitulum > Capitulum mitella. The sequence goes on along the minus strand of CP099839.1, from coordinate 43,458,218 downwards.
ATTAGCGAGCAACGGCTGAGTTGTGGATGCCATTTCGGTGGAATGACGGGACAGCTATCTTACGGGCGCTCGTCTCTGGCTTTCTGAAACGTCTCATGGCATTCCGGCATCCACCGATTGTAAACATGAAACCAGATGCGTTGTTGCTGTTCACAACGGGTTGGTGGGCGTGGGCCGTCGGTGGGCGTGACCCGATCGGTGACCGGCGGTGTTCTCGTGCTCAGCTTCTGTACGGCTTCTTCTCGCTGGTGCGCTGGTCGGAGCCGGTGCGGTCGCAGGGCGGATTGGGCGCCGCCGGCGTCCTGTTGGTCACCCTGTCCGTCACGGCCGGACTGGGCCTCTGCGGCCTGGCCGGCATCCCCTTCAACGCCTCTACCACGCAGGTGAGTCCGGGAACTGTCGGAAGGGCCTCTGCTGCCCAGGTGAGTAGGGGATCCTTTAAAATGTGTGCATCAGTCGAGTGGGACATTGTATTCTGTCGAGTACCTCTGCCCGTCAGGTGGGTCGGAGGATCTTTTTTTGTGTCATATCATCCGAACTAGTCAGAAATCTCTTATTAGGTACGTGCAGAAGTTGGCTCAGACAATCCTTTGAGTTTTTCCATCACGAAGGTGAGGTAGGCGGTCATGCAAGATGCGTTTGGCTTCTAAGGAGTCCAATATTCTCGAAGACTTTGCATTGTGTATCAAGCTATTAACATCCAGTAACGCATGGATATGAGCATGGAGTATGGGTGATAAAACGACTTTGACAGAGACAGATGACAGATGATGGACAGATGCGCAAAGTACTTCTGTTGTGCCGCACAAGACGTTTTACGGATCGGGGAGTGATAGTTTGGATTATTTCGTGCCGCGTGCACCACCACGTCTGGGCCCGGCCCGCCAACCTCGGTGCAGTCTGCTGCCGGCGGCGGTACCGGGGGCTGCCGGCGGCGGTACCGGGGGCTGCGGCGGCGGTACCGGGGGCTGCCGGCGGCGGTACCGGGGGCTGCGGCGGCGGTACCGGGGGCTGCGGCGGCGGTACCGGGGGCTGCCAGCGGCGGTACCGGGGGCTGCCGGCGGCGGTACCGGGGGCTGCCGGCGGCGGTACCGGGGGCTGCCGGCGGCGGTACCGGGGGCTGCCGGCGGCGGTACCGGGGGCTGCCGGCGGCGGTACCGGGGGCTGCCGGCGGCGGTACCGGGGGCTGCCGGCGGTGTCGCGGCCGGCCGGGCCGGGCCCAGCGGAAGGCCTGCCGGCGGCGCGGCCAAAACGCCCGTTTATCGGCCGCCGCCGCTCGTAAAGTGTCCGTTGTCTTTGCGAGATCTGCGCGCGCCTCTTGCGGCCGCAGCCGATACCATCGGCGGCGGGCGGCCGCCGCGCGCCGGCGTGCCGAGTCCGGGCGCGGCCGGCCGAGCGCCGCCGCCGCCGCCGGCGGACGACAGGTGTGAAATCGGCCCTGATTGAGCGGGCAATCCCACGGAATTTCATGGCCACGGCTTCTCCTTCTTGTGGCCGCGGGCGCTGCTACCGCTGTATGACCGTGCCCCATTTGCTATCGGTAAAGCCTGAGTTGACCACAGATATTTCAGTGATGCCGATATTCGTCAAATAACGAAAGCAATTGTCATGTCATCAAGCGAATCCATTCACTTACACAAGACGATAACACATTCCACAACACTACCAAACGAATCAACGAGCTGCCGCCCAGCGACCTGATTGACCGCTGACATGGCGTCAGAGTAACCGATACTCCGCGCCGCAACAGATCGGAAATGCCTGACCTGGGCGGCCGCGGCGTAACCGGCCGACACGTTCCAGATCATTCCGTTCCTGGCGCTGGGCCTGGGCGTGGACGACATGTTCCTGATGGCGCACACCTACTCCGAGTCGGACCTGAGTTGCACGCCGGTCCAGGTGAGTGGTGTGCGGCAACAGGCCGTCGGAGGGCTCGGACGCCGCCCGTCAGCCACAGCGCTGGAGGAGCGTCCCCTGCCGGGCCACGGCGGCGACGAGAGCGACGCAGCCAGAGCTGCGACGAGAGCGACGCCGCCAGAGCTGCGCAGCTCGGCTGCTGCGAGAGGCGGAGCTGGCGCGGGCTCAGCTGTAGAGCTGGCGACCTGTGCGATCTGTCAGACGTGTACCGTGGCCGTGCTGTTGGTAGACGGTGTACCGCGGTTCATGACACGACGCCTCTGATCGGTAGGTGTTTGACGGGCTCGTTTCACCACATCTCGGGACTGTTCAGCGTAGCCTGGGATTGTACACTTTTTTATCGAACAGGATCGCCGTTTCGTTCGAAGTTGTCTGTTAAATTTAAAAAATGCCTGTTCATACCCCCGCTGGCCTGCGTCGCCAGTCGAAATCCGATCAACATGCGGTGCCTGCACGCCGTGGGTCTGTTCATCGCCCGAAACATGGACGCGGAAGGGAACCGTTCTGGAATTAATGCGGCTGCCTGGCCTCCACGGTTAAGTTGTGCCGTTCCGACCACGCCGGCGCCCTGAGCCAGGAATTGTACGCCACCGTGCCGTGCACGGTGCACGTGCCCCACCTGAGTCGGGACCGAGGGGCGGAGGCGTGGGGGGGGGAGCGTCGCGGGTGGCCCGCTGACGTGCAGCGCGGCCGGTCTTTCGGCGCTATCAGGCAGTCATTACGGGCCGTTTGTAGAGCCGGCCTGGGCGGGCCGGCCGGCCGTCTGCCGGCCCGGACATCAGCCGCCGGCTGATGCTGCCCGTGTCGCCATGACGCGGGCCGCCGTCAGCCGATCACCGTCAGCACCGAGCAGACCTGCCGGCCGGCCCGCCGCCGGCCGGCTGGCCCCACTCTGCCGGTGACGTCACCGCCCGGCTGGGTGGTCTGCGTCCGACACCTGTCACCCGGCTGAACCGACGATAAATCTGTTCCCCCTCCCCGTCTCCTGCCTGCCGTCCCTGAGGCCGCCCCGGGCCTGCGCCGCTCCGTCCGACTCGGCCTGGAACTGGCCGGCCGAGCTGGCGGCTGCCCGGCCCTGAAAACACTGCGCACCCACGTGCACAGTTTGTTGGTCTTCAGCTCTGCTCCAGGTTAGAGCCATGTCAGTCTGTTTAGTCACCAGCTGAACGTGGCTCCTTTCTGCCTTGTTTTTGGCATAATGTTTGTTTGTGCTTGGTGTTATTTTTGTGTTGTCGTTACTCTCTCTGGCTGCATTTTGTTAGTTTTGTAATTTGTGCGAAATTATAAAGCGCAGAAGACGGGGTATTTCATGTTCCAAAAACTCCCGACTCTGAAATCAGTCGGGAAATCGGGCAGACTTCCGCTGGCCAGGTTCCTACGGCAGTCGCTGTGCCACCAGCTCCTCCTCGCTGTAGTTCCCCTGCGCCGTCCTCAGCCAGGTTGACCAGCTCTTTATCACGGCGTGCCAGGCTGGGCCAGCACGCGACGAACAAACAGCCGCCTGCGTCCGGCGAGCGGCCCCACAAATCTCGTCCGGCGACACCCGCTGCGAATACCGCAGTCAGACAACGCCGTGCTAAGCGCTCAGCTCCCGTGCGGTCGAAGCTGCGGACCAGACGGCATGTCAATGGCTTCCTCCGGGACCGGCGGTGCCGTGCGACGCCCTTCGGCCCCGAGCGTCACGTGACGTTCCCCGGCCGCCGACCGGCGCCGTGACGCGTGTAAAGCGAGCGCCGTGTCCGCCGGCGGGCCGGTTCGCTCTGGATCTGGTCCTGGTCGGCCGCTGCCGTCGCTAGTAATGAGCTGACGGTGACGGGACGGCTCATTGGGGCCGGACGGCGGCGCCGGGGCGGCACGGTGGTCCGGGATCGAGTACGGGCGCGGCGCCGGCGCCGGCCGCTCGGCGCCGCGCGCTGGAGCAGGAGCGATGGCGTCCTGGGGTCCCGCGGAGTGGCGCCGCACGTCATGCCAGCCCGGCCGGCCGGCGCTCGGCCGTTTTTGTGTGGGCCGGTCGGTCCTGTCGGCCGCCTGGGTGCCGGCGTCGGACCGACTGTCGGGTGGCTCAACGGGCCGGGTATGATCGCCGCTGCACGACGCCGTGGCCCCGGACCTCGGGCCATCCCCGGCCGGCTCCGACACCCGCCGGCACCGTCGTGAGTAGATTCTGGCACGGATTGCGTCCCGACTTCACCGACGTCCAGTTGGAGCCGGTCTGCTGGAGTCTCCTGACGACCCGTGTCGTGACGGTGCTGTGTGTCTGAAGACGGCTGACTCGGCTGACACTGTGTCTGAAGACGACCGACTCGGTTGACGGTGTGGCGGACCACGGCTGAGTCGGCTGACAGTACGGCTGACCATGGCTGACTCGGCTGTCAGTGTGTGGCCGGCTCGGCTGGCAGGGTGCGGCCGGCTCGGCTGATAGTGTGCGGCTGACGCGCCGTCTCTGTCTGCGGCAGGATCGGGTCGGCGAGCTGCTGCGGCGGGCCGGCGTCAGCGTCCTGCTTACCTCGCTCTGCAACATGGTGGCGTTCCTGTCGGCGGCGATCCTGCCGATCCCGGCGCTGCGCTCCTTTTCCCTGCAGGTGAGCGCTGGGGATCCCTGCCGCACCGAGCCCCATACGGGCGGTCCCGGCTATACCGCGCCCCACGCCTCACGCCTCATCCAGCAGACTCGCACTCAGCGTGCTAACCACGAATCAACGCCTGTCTGAAGGATGACGCTGTGAAATTGGAGTCAGTGCCGCTGGAGCTGTGTAGGGTAATTGTAGTTTCACAGGGACTGCGGTGAGGTGAGGGAAGTTTGTGGACTGATGTCGGTTTTTCCCGGCAGGCATGCGTTCTGGTCGTGTTCAACGTGGTGTCGATCCTGCTGATATTCCCGGCTATGATCAGCGTGGACCTGCGTCGACGGCAGGCTCGCATGTTCGATATGGTCTGCTGCTGGTCGGAACCGGGGCCGGAGGAGGGAGTCGCCGAGCCTGTCGACCCGCTGGCCGCCCCGCCACCGCCGCCGCCGCCGCCGCCGCCACCACCGCCGCCGCCACCGACCGCCAAGAGGATCACAGTGGCCAAGACGAGTCGCTCGGGCGAGGTGGTGACTTTCGTGAGCCAGGGCCCGGCCGGCGAGCCGCCGCCGCCGGCGCCACTGACTCGCTCAGCCGAGTCGCTCGACTCGGTGGCGTCAACTCGCACGCTGGTGCGCGCCGCCGGCCGGCAGCCTGCCGGCGGCGCCATCTTCTGCCCGGAGGGGCGCCGCCACTGCCGCCGGCTAAGCCTGCAATGGCTGGTGGAGCGCTACTTCCTCGACTGGATCGTCTGGCGACCGTTCAAGCTGGCCGTGCTGCTGGTCTCGGTGGCGGCGGCCGCGGCCGGGATCTGGGGCGCCTGCCAGGTGCGCGACGGCCTGGAGCTGACCGAGATGGTGCCGCGTGGCTCCGACGAGTACGCTTTCCTCACTGCGCAGCGCCGTTACTTCGGCTTCTTCAACATGTTCGCCGTCACTCAGGGAAACTTCGAGTACCCGACCAACCAGCGCCTGTTGCACGAGTACCACCAGGCGTTCACGCGCGTGCCGCGCATCATCAAGAACGACGACGGCGGCCTGCCCGACTTCTGGCTGAGCATGTTCAGGGACTGGCTCCTGGGTAAGTGCTGCGGGTGTTGTCTGCCCGCACCGGCTGTCTTGAACGTCTTATCTCTGACTTTAACGTTTATCCAGAGTGAAAAATCGTTTGCATGACACTCGGCCCAACGCATTTATCAGGCATGTTCAACAGCAGCGCACAGAACTGCCCCGACCCGTTTTTAATGATATCCCAGTGAGTTAGTCATGGCCGTATTCTTTCTCTGCCGGCACGTTCAGCGTTCGCGGGCTGTCGTGCTGGAGCCCGAGGGGTTCCAGTACCGGTTTGACTCCTCTCAGACGGCTCCCATGTGGTTCTGTTCCCGGAGCCGCGGCCCACCTCTCCCCCCCCCCCCCCCCCCCCCCGTTACGACCGAGACGGGCATCCTGGGCGCCGAATGACCCTGTAGTCGGTGCGCCCCTAAGCCCCAATAACCAACCAACCAACCGAGACGGGCATCCGGTGGCGGCCGCCGGTCGCTGCCTCCTGCTGCGACGCGCGACTAACCGCCTGTCCGTCCGTACGCCGGCAGACCTGCAGAAGGCGTTTGACCGCGACTGGGCACAGGGGCTGATGGACCGGGAGCGCTGGTCGCGCAACGCCTCCGAGGAGGGCGTGCTGGCCTTCAAGCTGCTGGTGCAGACGGGCCGCGTCGAGTACCCGATCGACAAGACGCTGCTGCCGCGCGTGCGCCTGGTGGACGACGGCGTCATCAACCCGAAGGCGTTCTACAACTACCTGACGGCGTGGACTTCCAACGACGTGCTGGCGTACACATCGAGCCAGGCGCAGCTGCGGCCGGAGCCCAAGGAGTGGCTGCACGTGGCCAGCGACGTCGAGCTCAAAATCCCTAAGTCGCTGCCGCTGGTGTACGCCCAGATGCCGTTCTACCTCAACGGCATGGCGACGACGGAGAGCATCGTGGAGACGATCCAGCAGGTGCGGGCCATCTGCCGGCGCTTCGAGGAGCGCGGCCTGCCCAACTTCCCGGCCGGCGTGCCGTTCACCTTCTGGGAGCAGTACGTCGGCCTGCGGTTCTTCCTCGGCCTGGCGCTGCTCTGCGTGTTCGTGGCCGTCTTCCTGGTCGTCTCGGTGGTGCTGATGAACGTTTGGGCGGCCGGCGTGGTCGTACTGGTCATCGGCGTCACCGTGCTGCAGCTGTTCGGCGTGATGGGCCTCCTGGGGCTGCGGCTGAGCGCCGTGCCGGCCGCCATCCTCGTCATGTCGGTCGGCCTCGGCGTCGAGTTCACCGTGCACGTGCTGCTGGTGAGTGAGCCGGGGGCCGGAGCGCACCGTGCAGGCGCCGGCCGGCCGTAAATAAAATTTGGCGATATTTTTCACTTGGCCCCGACAGCGCCGCGGATTTTATTGCCACGAGCCTGATTCGTGGTAACTACCTCGCTTCACCGTCGGCTTGGTTGCAGCGGTGATGAATGAGATCGCTTATGCACGATGAGGACGATCATTTATGCACCGTTGGACCCGGGTGGCTTGGGCAGGCGTCCCGGATGCTCGGTCGTTGTCATCGTTTCACATGTCAGTTTTTGTTGTTGCACGGTACTCTTCTGAGTGGGACTGATCTCTGGTGCCATGAATCTGGTTTTTCGGATCTCGATAACCTCAGTGAAGCACAGCCTTCGTGTATGCTTCCGTGATAAATGCTGAAGCCGCAGCTAGGTGGGGCATGTCTAGAGTAGCCGGTTGTTTTTATTTTCAGGACCATGCAACATCCTACAACACGACCGCGTATCGCATCTGCCGTCCATTTTTCGTTCTCCCTGACCGCAACCGCGACCGTTAAAAAAGCCCTGCCTCTCAGTACCGGATTCCAGCGACGTTTGCAATCCGCGATGAGAGCAGTGCTGACAGCCGGGTGGCCGAGCTGCGATTACTCCCGTGCGGTCGCCGTCCGTAAACGATTTAATCCCCGGTCCAGCCGGCCTCGTAAAAAGTGACCGATTAAATTGTAACCGCTGGTTCGGTAGTTGAACTTGACAAAACAGGGCTAATCCAACTGGTTCCCATTAATCGCACATGAGGTGGACGGACGACGCTGGGACTGGCCACCGGTTCGTGGCTCCCCCCCCCCACTGCACTCTGGCAGGGGTACCGAACCACTCTCGGCCGAGGACGTTTGGTCCGTAGCTTACTGGCCTGGGCGCCGCCGGGCAGGGGCGCTCGGCCAGCGTTGACGGACTGTGTACGTGGACTGGCTGAGGACGCGTGGCTGGCCTCGGCAGGGGTACCTGACCAGTCTGGGCAGTCGGGCGGCGAGAGTCCAGCGCAGCCTGGAGCAGATGTTCAGGCCCGTCTTCCACGGGGCCATATCGACGTTCCTCGGAGTCTTGATGCTGGCCTTCTCCGAGTTCGACTTCATCATCAGGTGGGTGAATGGCAGACTTCCGTACATGTTGGTGTCGTTGAAACGAATCAAACTGAACTGCAATGACATTTTAAGTGTGAAGTGTTTGGATTATCGGTGATCAAAGGTCACGGCATCCGTTCTGTCGAAACGTGAGGGTATACGTCAACAAGTGGTAGGATCGAAATTGAACCGATCGAACGTTGAAACGCAGTGGTCGAACAAGAATCTCTTCGTTTTGAGACTGCTGAGAGAGAGAGAGAGAGATGGCGGAGTCCACGCAAACAGAGTGCAAGAGCAATGTGAATCGTCTTTATTCAGGATGCTATGAAAGAGGCGTAAGTCAGGCAGTCGTCAGATTTCCCCTCTGACCACCATTCCGTCGGAGGACGGCGACTTTAATGAGCGTATGGGCAGGAACGCGGTCTGGTCGTAGTTTTCGGACCGGCTGGCTGACGTGGACGCGCCTCCCTGGCCCGAGGTGCGCCCGCTCTTCCCCACTCCCTCGTGAAGGACGATTTCATTTCGGGCCCGCCGCTCACAACAAATGATCATTATCTCGTCCTCGTTGCCGGACACCCTTAGAAATCGTAAATTCCTGCTGTCGGGCCTTTTTTGCGCCGGCCCCGCCCCCTGCCGGCGCAATTAACGCTGCCGTTAATCATTGAAAGGAGGGCACCCCGACGGCCCACGGCGGCACTTTTTGCCGGCGCCAGCCGAAACGCTGAGTTATAAAGCGCGCGGCCGACATTCCGTGGCATTCACGGCGCGACGAGGTGCGGCGCGCCACAAAGGCGACGCGGCGCGCCCGCTGCGACCGTCCGTCCCGCGCCGGCGGCCCTGTGCAGCTGCGGGACAGCCGAGCGCAGCAGCCTTCCTAACTGTCCCAGGATCGGGGTCTGCTCCGTACAACACTGCCGGCCGGCGACCGACTGTCCCATGGTCAGGGTCTCCTCTGTATAACACTGCCGACCGGACGGCGGCCAGCGACCGGGCCTGACGTGTCAGCACCCTCGGCTGTGGCCTGAGCCTGCCCCGGAATGTGGTCGACTGGGACATTGCGGTGCGGACTGGAGCCCGACCGCAGCATAGTGGCAGCACGAGTGTCAGCAGTCGGCAGTCGGCGGAGGCGAAACATACCGGCCAGCTCGCCGGCTTCCTGGGCGTCGCGGCGCACTCTCGCGCGCAGCACGAACCCGACTCGGCCCGGAGTTACGACCCGCCGGAACAAGGACGTCAGCAAGGGCTGGCCGGCCGCGGACAGATTTAGGGCCGACAGGATACAAATTGGCCGCTACCCGTCGTTCGGCCGCGGCCGGCCCCACTCCGCCTCCCCTCCCGAGCCGCCCCGATTTCCATTTGTTTGCCGGACGCGCGTTCGGTGCCGGCCGGCTCGGCGGCGCATTAGCATAGGAGGCCGCCGGCGCTGGCCGGCCGGCCGGGTAACGTCTTCAGCGGGCGGGCGCGCCGTCGCTGTCGCCGTGTTTTTGCCGCCGGGGCGCGGCCGCCGCTGACGAATTCATTAGCCGGCGCCGGCGGCCGGCCGCCTCGGAGAGAGACAGGCGCGCCTGGACAGAGCGGCGGAGGCGGCCGCCAGCCCGTCCGCCGCCAGGGTGGCCGTTGTCGGCGCGCCGGCCGTGTGCCGTCTGCAGCGCGGCCGGCGCCCATTAGCAGGCCCGGTCACGTAGCGAAATTACACAACCGTATCAGCGGCATCCATTTGGAGCGGCTCGGCTCGGCTCGGCGTGGCGGCGGCGGCGGTGGTGGTGGTCGTGGTGGCGAGGTCACCTCGGCCGGCGCGCAGGCGCACCGCCGCCAGGCCGACTCTGGCGCTGACCCCCCGGTCCCCTGACTCCGACTCCGCCGCCGACTCCCGGCCGCCTGACTCCGACTCCGGCGGCCGTCTCGTGCCGGTGCCTCGCCGCAAACGGCGCTCGGCCGGTCGGAGCGCCCGAGATCGCGCTGTTTCCGGGCCTGGCGGTCGAGATGCGGTGCATACCGGTCCGCCGGCTGATGACGGGCTGCGGCCGCCGGGTCGCGGCTGCCGTGGACCGGGCCGCTCCAGAAGCTCGGCCGAGACCGCCGGCGGCACCGGCGGCTGGGCGGAGCGGCGCCGTGAGTCCGGCGCCGGCCGCGCGGCGCCGTGAGCCGGAAAACGCTATGCTAATCTGGCGGGTTTTCTGCAGGAAATCGGGAGACCACCCAGCGCGACCGTTTGCGTGGGGCGCACATCAATAACGCAACGGAATGTCGAATCGGCCTCGCGCCGGCCAAGGCGTGACTAAAATACGACCAAGCTGAAATGGAAACAGGCTATAAATACGAGGCATTATCTGTAATTTACGCTGCTTTATCTGGATGATTAGTTTTGCCTGCAGGTTGCGTCACCGCTCGTCGAAACGAGGACGGTACATTCCGGCGTGCCGTGCGTGCCTGCAGTTGGCCGCGCGGCCGCGTCGTCGGAGTTGGCCGTTTCGCGGAATGTCGACGTGACCAGCGAGTCGCCGCCGCGCGGTAAACGCTTCAGCGAAGGGTGCCGGCCGGCCTGTAATTGCGCACCCCGGCGTGGCCGTCCCCCCCCCCCCCGCGGTGCCCGCGTGACTGGGGACTGACGCCCGGCCCTGCGTTCATCTGTTGCAGGTACTTTTTCTGCGTGCTGGCGGCGCTGGTGCTGCTCGGTGTTGTGAACGGTCTGGTGCTGCTGCCGGTGCTGCTCTGCTGGCTGGGGCCGCCGGCCGAGGTGCGGCCGGCCGGCGGCGCCGACACGCTGCCGGCGCCCAGCCCGGAGCCGTCGCCGCCGCGCGTGCGCGGGCCGCGCGTCTACCGTTCCTCCTCGCTCACCAAGCCGGCCTCCGGCAAGAAAATCAAGCACGTGCCGAGCCAGCTGAGCCTGAGCACCATCACCGAGGAGTCGTCCGGCTCGCAGGCGTCCACCTGCCGCCAGGAGGCGCGAACACACGACATTGTGGTAGAGCCGCAGGTGGTGGTGGAGACGACGTACCCGCCGGGAGAGCGGCCGCCGGTCGGCGCCGACGGCCCGCTACTCACCGCCCGCGTCACGGCCACCACCCACGTCAAGGTGGAGGTGCACGCGCCCGTGGCCTGCGGCGACGGGCACCGCTCGCGGCGGCGTCGCGACGCGCGCGCCGACGACGAGGCGCGCGCCTGGTCGGACAGTTCAAACAGTTCCCACAGTTCAAGTTAGTCGATATTATGCGGCCCGGCCGCGCCCGGCGCGCGGCCGGGCAGTCAGCGCAACAGTATTCTGCCGGCCGGCCGCCAGCCGGGCCGTTCAAAGTGCTCACACCTCTCTGGAAACGTACCTCCCGTTTGTTATTTATTAGTGTTGTTGGTTATTTATTGGTGTGGGGCAGCGGCCGGACGCCGCGCCGCCGCGGCCCCACCTGAGTCAGGCGCCGATCGCCGACGCCTCGCCCTCACTCATTGTGTACAGACATGCTGTTGTACAGGTATACTCGACACTTTTGTACTCAAATAAAAGAGTAATCATGACGTGTGCGGCGTGTGTCTATCGTGTTTGTCTCTCGAAGCATAAGGAAAACGGGGCCGCGCGTTGCACACCGTCGCTTCGGCCGTGGTCTCGTGAGACCGGTGAGCAACGCAACGTCTCAGCCCGTGACAGGAGCCCGAACTGTGACGGGGCGGTGGGGCGTGTCTCGGAATTCGCCACATCACGTGGCCTTCCTCCGGAGGGGCCCGTGACTTGTGATGTGATGATGGGATGTATCACAGAGTTTGCACCACCAAGTGGCCCGCCTCTGCCGAAGCCGCGACCTGTACCGGTACGGTGGGCGCGCCGACGTCGATGAGACTGCGCGCGTGTCGCGGAGCTCGGACACGCGTTCCGCCTCCGGAGGCATCCCTGACCTGTGACGGGCTGCGGGGCGTGTCGCGGGAATCAGATCAGCACGCGTCCCGGCGTTCAGGCACGCCCAGCACCCTCCCTCGGAGGTGGAGACTGACTGTCACCCTGGGTCTCATCAAGTGCGCGAGCGGCTCGGACGGCAACGGCCGGCGACAGCGCCTTGTTAGACCGACAGAGCGCCAGTGGCAGCGCCAGGCGACACACAGACGGGGACTTGAGGCGTTCAGCGCTAAATCCAAACGCTCCTCGACAAGTCGTGTTTTTAAACTGTTTAACCGTACACCTGTCTGCAGTCGTAAGTACTGTTCGTGATGTTTACCTACCCTTCTTGTCTGTCATAACGTCCGAACTTATGGGCTTCTCACTGGATCCTGCTGTGCCCACACTGCATATGTTTTCAGGCCATGGCGCCTGGAAGCATGGGCTTCAAACAAACACGCAGTCACCTAGGATCTTGTTATGTAGAGACAGGGCAGTCGGCACCATATGAGATGACCTCGGCTCAACCTTGCAATATAGATACCGGCGGTAGTCACCTAGTATGCTGCCTAGCTTGCTCACGATGATCATTTTTTATCGCCGTGTTCATTGGTGTCTTGAAATATTAATAACTGTGGGATATGTACCGCTTTCAAAAATCATTTTCCGTGGCAGTGGCGGCTTCGCACTGCCATGTTTGAAACAGTGTACCTGACCTCTGGGTCAGGCGATGCCAGAGCACCCATAACGCTGCAGACAAAACTATCACAGAAAGGCACGTTAAGCGTGGAACATGCTAGGACGAGCGTCTAGCGGGGCTGGTACTTCGCAGGTTTGAGAAGCTGAAATAAGAAACGTGATAAATACGTTTTGAACGGCCTCATATCCTTTCATTCACCAAGTACGTCGAACACATACGCGTATGGGGCGAAAGTACGATGCTACTGTGAACAGTCAAATAACCTCAGAAAGTGCTGATCAGAGCGTAATGGATGTCCGGAAAACTCAGCCCAATCATTTCATTTACATGGCGAATTAGAGAGGACGCAAGTTCTTATCCTCGGGCACTGCATAACCCTTGTATGACGATACAGACTCTACAACGTACCTTGGAGCAATGCTACTGCGGACCCTAAGTTACAGAACGACCATTAGTACTACTCGCAATGCTATGCCGATTTTCCCAGCCCCTGAGTGCGCGGATGTTTCCGGCCGCTGGACAGTGATCTGTAAAATAGAAACGTCAAAACTGAAAACGACCATTGCGGCGTGTTTATCAACAGCCGTCAGAGTGGTATCCTCTGTTACATGTGCCCATTCAAATGTTATAAACATTTATCGATGGAGAGTGCTTCGAAGCGTCGTGTGCTGCACCGTGAAGTTCCGGAGACGATATATTGAGTTTTGTCCCTAGCCCGGCTGGAGGACTAAGACGGAAAGTTCAGCCCACTTTCGGATTCAATATTTCTCATATCCAACTGTCATTCACGTCAATTTTTTCGTTTCTCTGGGACATGTGTGCATTCGACGCGCGGCAAGTCAGATCAGAGTCTCAGAAAATCCACGACAAAGCCCACTCTGCTAAAGGCAGCCAGCCGTCATGGACGGGTCATCAGTCTCCGTCTGAGCTGGCCTCCCCGTCATGGTGACACATTTCGCAAAAAACGCGGCAGCCGTCTCATCAATCGCCAGCATCCCAACGACGTGAGGTCCGCACGCAGCGCGGAACCAGCGGCGGAACAGGAAACGGAGGCCACACGGGCAGCGGCAGGTCGCCGCGGAACGGACAAACCTCGTGGCCCAATAGACTTTTCGTCCACGGACACACCGCTCGGAGGGAAAGACGGTGAGAGGATCCGGTGCAACCCGCTCCACACGGCTGCACGTTCCCGTCGCACAATGCGGAGCATCCGGTGGCATGGCGCCACACGCTGTGACAGAATGTCGCCGCCAGTTTACTTTCGAAGCGTTGTCGACATGGTCGTTGGAGGCGTGGTAGGACGGGCGCATCCAGCGACCTCGCGGCAGGTCGCCGCCTCGATCGCACGTCCGTACCTCGGCGGCGGTCGAGCCTGGTCGTCAGCTGTCCAGACAGCCTGAAAACCGGTGACGGCACGGCGCCGGGTACTGGAGGCGTACCAACCAGCCCCGCCGCGGCGGACCACACCTCACCGCGTCAAACACCGCCGGAGGACGGGCGGTCGTCGCACTGCCGACAACGTGGCACGCTCTGATCAACGAACTGGTCAGACGGACCGTCGGCACATGATCCATATCCGAGAAGTTCCCGGTCTTGCATCATCCCATCGTAGAAAGCCGGTGATACACAACTTAGAATAAGGGTCATTTCCCGTCCGCTCCCGATGATTCGGAACGTGGAAGCAGCTTACGGTTCATATGTAACACACCGGCCGAATACTAATGTTGTATTACACTTAACTGATACTGCACTTCAATGTCACTCAAACAGCGCACTTAAAACTAACAGCGTAACGAAAACGACAAGCCCCAAAAAGCTCGCAAACTGGAATCAAACAAGCTCCAGGAAGTTCGCTAAAGATAGCACAAAGATAAAAATATGGCATCGAAAAGCGGGCCATTATGTTAGCCGTTTTTGGTAACCTGTCTCGCATGCGAAACACCGAGGAAGCTGGCGAGCAATTGCGGACAACAAAACTGGGGAGAAGCCGTGTCCACGACCCGCACGGAATAGAGCCAGCCCGCGGTCAAAAACACGACCGCACTCAGCCGGTGGCAGTACGCAGAAAGTTTCACTCGGCGAACGTGACCGAAACCGGACGACGTGTGCGCTGCCACTAATCTCGACGTGGACCACCGTAAAAGTTCCGCGAACACAACTCAGTCAAGCTGCCAACGACGCACCGGTCCAGCAAACGCTGCGTTTGGTCCACATACGTCTTGGAGAAAAGTAAAGCCAACGCAAAACATGACAACAAGGCTCCTTCACAACTGAGATTCCATCATGATTCTACAACTCAACTCCAGAATTCACTTATATCGTCCATTTCGTTCGTACGGAGACTGACAGGCAACGGACACTTAGGGCTGACTGGAAGCGGCTGGGCAAGCAGATACACACGAGTGGTACACATTAGAAACACCACAGACGTGTGATAAAAAGACACTTGGAAACCGCACCCTATTTTTACCCGTTTTTGTAGTGAAGTGGCAGTGTCTGAACAGGAAACAATGAGCTGATTTAACCACGTACAATTAATGTGTCCCTATAGTCGGTAACCTTTCCTGGGTTATCGCGGCGCCTCTCAGTTCACAACAGAACAACTTTAAACGTCGTAACCGGAGGCCTTCACGGATTTCACGAACAACAGTGACCAGTGGACCCCGATCCATTCAAATGACTATCCAACGGAAGAACTCGTCAGTTCAGCACGGCATGCCGTGTCTTGCTTGCATCACTGATATCACCATATATAAAATCTAATCACAACCGACAAGTAACCTAACATCTGTCTTATATCACCAGTAACCTAAACAAAATCACCGATACAAAATCCGGGTCTAAAATCTAACCTTTGAAACTAACCTAAGCACAAAAACACAAAACTGGCCAACCGTCACAGCCAACAACCAAATACTAGATACCTGTAGCACTGAAAGCATGTACAAAAGGGGCGTCAGCGTACGTCGAAGGAAGCAGTTGCGGCCGGGGGCTGACCGGACCCTGTCCTCTGTTCCCTGGCCCATGGGAGCCGCGCCCTGACGGCGCAGTGTCACGGCGCGGCCGGCGCCACCGCTACTTTTGGCCAGTAATTAGTCGCTACTGTCAGCCAAGTAGACCCCGCCAGCGGTAACGGTGACGGCCGACCGGACACAGGGCAGCTCCCTGTCACGTGGTGAGCCACCGGCCAGACGGCTGCATCAATGAATGGCCGGCCAGCGCTGCCGAAGGCGTCGTCCACGCGGCAGCGCCTGCCTCGCCGACCGGACGCAGAGCGCGAGGACCGCGTCAACGCGTAACATGCAGACGAAAACTTCGCAGAGACATCAGTTTTTTGTCAGTGTCGCATAATGTCGCAAAATTTCGGCACCGGTCCCAGTTCGCGCTATAAGTCCCATTCAAGCTCTATGATGTGATCGATAAGCTCTGTCCGACGACAGGCGAATAACGTACCAGCCGGACAGTCACGCCGGCGACGTTCGGCCGGACCCTCCGACTCGCAGGCCTGTCGTGTCGGAGCGCGCAGTCCACCCGCTCAGCAGGGACGTTCGCCAGTCGCCGGACCGTCCGACTTACTGAGACGCTGTGTCACAGGGTCCGGCCGCAGAGCACGCTCGGTGTTCAGTCGACGGCCAGGAACTGCATGAGGTCAGCCTTGTTCTGGACCGGTGAGCGGGTGGGTCGGCCCAGGTCGGGGCGAGCGCCGCGGGCCACGCGGACCTCGAGCAGGGCCGGACCGTCCTCAGAGCGGAGCCGAGCCACGGCCGACTGTAGCTCGGCACCCGTCTCCACCACCGTCACCTGCTGACAGAGTACAGGTCAGAGTGCACTGACACCATCACCCGCCGATACAGAACAGGTCAGAGCCACTGCCGACTGTAGCTCGACACCCGCCTCCACCAGCGTTACCTGTCGGTACGGAACAGGTCAGAACCAATGCCGACTGTACCTCAGCACCCGTCTCCGCCATCGTCACCTGGCGATACGAAATTAACACCATCGCCCGCTGGCAGAGAGGTCCGAGGCCTAACACCATCAAACGACGACAGACAGCTCAGAGGTCTACTAACGCCATGACACGTCAACAAAGAGGAAGTAAGAGGTCTACTGACACCGTCACAAGGCGGAAGAGAAATCCGAGGTCTACTGACACCATGAACTCACGATAGACAGCCTGTCGAGGACTGCGCTGGTCAGCTGGCCAGCTGGAACAGTGCACATGAAGGTCGGCAGCCTTCAGGTCTCCCAAGAGGTCTCGAAAGAGGCCAGCTCCCAACACATCCCTGCTGGCGGTCGGCCCTAATTGTGCTCGGTGGCGGACGTTCACCTGAAGCCAGCCCTCACCATATCCCCGATGACGGTCGGCCCTGACTCTGTGCTCGGTGGCGAACGCTCACCTGTCGGTAGCCGCAAGCCAGCGCCAGCTGCGGGATGTCCAGGGTGGCTGGGTCGGCGGCAGCGCTTGGCTGCCCGCCCACCGAGTCGTGGGCACCGTTGTTGAGCACCACGTGTTTGAAGTTGCGCGGCTGACGCTGTCCGATCACGGCAAGCGAGCCCATGTGCATCAGCAGGGCACCGTCCCCGTCCACACACACCACCTGACGGCCAGAGGAGGGGTCAGTTGACGGCGGGACGACCAGTCAGCTGACTGCGGTCCACCCGATCTCACGGTCTCTGATCGGGGTCGTCGAAAACAAACACACCGGAAAGAGAAAATTTTCATCGATTTTCAGTGTTCCAGACTGAGCAGATTGGAGTTGTCATCTACTCTCCCACCCAGACCATGTAATACCCAAAATGTTTTGCCTATTAGTGCACATGATCCACCACAATCACACAATTAATGAAACATGACAGGAACAGCTCACAAACAGCTCCATAAAACGACCAGTAAGAACTTTCAACAGGCGTTGATGTTAGCCGAAATAACACCTCACGGCTTCAAACCGCCATTCTCACTCCTCAGACATCGACAGTACAACGGTACCATGGGACGTTACAGCAGTAACGCCCCATCCCCCAACCCGCACCGCTGCCGCTGCATCTTCTAAACCGTCGCCCTTGGATCCAGAGACCTGCACCACCCGTCCTCCGGCCAACATCGCCTCACCTGCCGCTGTGGCTTTTGCAGCGCCACGCCGAGCGCGATGGCCGAGGCGTGACCCATGGAGCCCACCGTGAGGAAGTCTCGCTCGTGGCCCTGCTGACGCGCCACGCGGTACTCGAAGAGCTCGCGGGACGCCATGCCCGTGGTGCTGACCACCACGTCACGATCGCGAAGGCCGTCGGCCACCAGCCGCAGCGCCTCCTCGCGGTTCAGCGGCGAACTACAGCGACCGGACGCACCGAGTCAGCGGAGGGTGCTGCTGTGAGCTATGGGGCTGAGTGGGGCGGAGTTCTGTCGACTCCTAACGCACACATTCCACAGTGCCCGTGCTTGACTTTTCATGCCGTGTATTTACTGCCTTATGAGTATGTTTCACTGTCTTACTTGTGGAAGACGAATGTGGAAGAGCAGTTCCCTCATGATACCAACAAACTGTAGTTTCGATGACACGGTCTTCTCTAGAAGTCTCTTCTGCGTGCTGTCAGACCTCCCAGTGTCACCCAGTGGTGGCTAAGTGACAGCTAGCCAGTCACGCGAGGAGAAACGTTCCCGGAAGGGGTGCTGTAAGCCTGCAATCACCGTCCATTTTCCACCTACTTCCCAGAGGCAATTAGCCCACTAACTAATGGTCACAATCTCCCTGATTACGAATACTGGGAAGTCGGCAACACTCAACGACAGGATGGGAGAGCTGGACACAAGAATATGAGGGCCTCTGAGCCCAGCACCTGCGTCACTATAGCAAGAAGAAACCATCAAGTTATAATTGTGCATTTCTTGCAATTTCGCACACTTCACTCGAAGGAAACAATATTTTTACAGTGCATGTTTAACAATACAAAGACGGAAGTCCCCAAATATTTGGAGACAAATAACAACATTAATGGTAATGTTCGATGTTAATCCCCTCCCCCACACCCGCTCACAAAAATGGTAAACTCTGATTCATATTTCAGATTCGGACAGAAACATTCATGGTTTCCAACCAGGGCCGCCTCCGTCTCGAAATGACCTCCCGACTCCGAAGTAACCCGCTCCCCAGCCCAACCGCCAGCACCGCCGCCAGCTTACTCGAAGGCCAGCTCCACGTCCAGAGTGAAGGGTGAGAACGTCTGGCGCCTCACCAGCAGGGCGAACGGTCCCTGGACGCGCTGCAGGTGTCGGCGGGCGGTCATCAGCACCCGCTGGGCGCCGGCCATGTAGTCCGGCAGCGGTTCGAACGGTATCCCCATCGCCTCTGACGGACGGACGGACACCAG
The DNA here is from genome assembly GCA_030062745.1 of Capitulum mitella. Lineage (NCBI taxonomy): Eukaryota > Metazoa > Arthropoda > Thecostraca > Pollicipedomorpha > Pollicipedidae > Capitulum > Capitulum mitella. The sequence goes on along the minus strand of CP099839.1, from coordinate 43,439,385 downwards.
GGACGGTCAGATATCAGCAAGCGGACACGAACCGGCCGCCGCGCCGCTGAGGATAGCACTTCGGTTACGGTCACAGACAGCATAGCCGGTAACATCGCACAAAAGCATGCCCAACAGAGCATGTGTAACAGAGCAGTTCAAACAGGCTATGTCTCGACTGTGGTCAAAGGTGAGCAATGATCAACGGTAAAACGCGCGCTGCTTATTAACATGCGTAAATGGGCAAGGACCGCAACTAGCCAACACGGCTGAATATCTCCAAACTAGTTACAAAGCAACAATTGAAATTATTTATTTTTTTATTTTACTCTGACAACACAAGCTTCACGCCTTTGCATTCGCTGCGGTGATTGATAACTAACACCGATCATCGCCTGAAAGAATTCAGGTCTGGCGTGACCAATTACTCGACCTGAAGCACGTCTAAGTTAATCCGGGCCCCCATAGTTTCATCCACCGCTGTCCTCCTTCCACCCACCACGGTTCTGACCCCGCAGTTCGGGGGTGGCGTGACCCGGGACCATATACTGTGGCGACTCTGACCAAGCAGTGCGGGAGTCTGGACCACGTGCTGCGGTTCTGACCCAGCAGTGCGGGGGTCCGGACCACGTACTGCGGTTCTGACCCAGCAGTGCGGGGGTCCGGACCACGTACTGCGGTTCTGACCCAGCAGTGCGGGAGTCTGGACCATGTACTGTGGCGACTCTGACCAAGCAGTGCGGGAGTGGCGCTCCCCTGGACCATGTGCTGAGGCTCGTCTCGTTTGCCGGGTTCGCCGCGCCAGCCGATCAGCAACAGCATCGGGAAGCTGTAGACGCCGGGCGAGGCCAGAGACATCAGCGGGTTCACGGCGTTACCCAGGCCCGAGTTCTGCCGCAGACGGGGAGGGGGAGTCACACGACGGCGCGGGCTGACCGCAGCTCAGGCCAACAATGACATCACCTCAGGCCAGACGGAGAACCGGGGGAGAACTGGTCCAGGACGGGTATGATACTAAATACACAATCCAATAAGAATACACATAAAGCACGGATGACGGAATAATCTGGCTTGCCTAGTTGAAAGCCGGGGCAAAATCAGAGGGTTCTGCGCAAAACATCACGTCCAACGCCTTATTATGCATCTTTGGTGGTCCAAAGTCACGAGAAATGCTTCAAGAAATGGAAACCATGCGACGGCTGACACATAAACGTTTGTGAATCTCTGCACAAGGATGCGGTATCCTACTTGAATCAATTTTTTCGGCTAGTCTGCAACTGGGATACAGCCCGTTTCTTTGCACGTGCGATCGGCTAATCTGGAAGATGTCATCACCTGCAGATAGACCAACGGTGTCCGCCCGGTGGCCAGGTGATAGCCGGCCGCCAGACCAACGGCCGCACCCTCGTTGGCCGTGATCACGTGCTGCGATTCCGGCACGCCCGACGAGATGTACGCGCAAAAGTCTGCCGTGACACACGGGAATACGAAACGTACAGTACGAAACGTGCACAAGATGGAAGTAGGTTACAAAACCGAGTTAGTTCCTGACAACACGGACGTCAAATACAACATGAGCGGGGCAGCTTCTCGACATAAATGCATAATAACTTTTCTTCGTCAACGTACGCCACTTGCGTGGAAACACAGGAATATATACATACACATATATATATATATATATATATATATATATATATAGAAGATTAGCAAAGACCACCCCTTTCCAGGTGCGTTTCGGCCTATACACAAAGGTCAGACATCGACGGAAGGCTGCGACATGGCGCGAGCAGACGGTACCTTTCAGCAGCGAGTCGGGCACGCCGCAAAAGAAGTCGACGCCGATGGCGGCCAGGGCGCGTCGGAAGTCGGCCGGAGACAGGAAGTCCCGCACCAGCTCGGTCATGTGACCGGCCTGCTGGTTCCGCCGCTGCTGCTCCAGGTACTGCTGCCGACGGCCACACGGCGCCGGCCCCCACGGTCACAGCACGGACAGCGGAGTCGCAGCGCAGGGAGACAGGCGTCACACGAAGGAGAGGGAAGACAGGTTAGGGACAGAGGGAGTCACGGCACGGACAGCGGGAGTCACAGGACCGACGGGGGAGTCACGGCAGGGGCGGAGGAAGTCACAGCAGAAACAGGAGTCACTGCAGAAATAAGGGAAATCACAGTCAGGATAAGGCAGTCATACCTAGGAAATGGAAGTCACAGCAAGGACAGGAGTCTCACACTAGGCCAGAGCTGACACATCTTGACAGTAGGGGTTTCATTTATCACAAGGGGGGGGGAGTCAGGGAAAGAACGAAGGGAGCCGGGCACAGGACACGGCGGCGGACAGCGGACGGCACGGCTAGAACGACGCAGCTGCAAGCTGGACTTGCAAATTATACACACAGTGCACGTTTACATGTCTACACATGCACCAATGCTTCCAAGGAGGACTGATGCCTCAATTCAGGTCGTAATTCTTTTTGGTGTGGACAGACAGGGAAAATCGCAAAAAAAAACTAGTCCACCCTTTTATATGCTGTGGTTTGAGGCAGTCCTTGGCGAATTACTGCCTGAGGAGAGCTAAAACAAACCCTTCAATAATGCTGTGTCTCAATAATCAGATCAGTGGAAACCCCAGTTCAATTCATACACAGGCTGCAAGTTTCAGTGATGCTTACATCACGTATGTGGCATGTGCCACACAAAAAGGCTGCAATATTTAAAAATATGGAGCTAGTGCCTATCAATAACATCGTCGACTGTGTAAAGAGCAACCAACTTCTATTATCTACCAACGATACTGGAAATTAACACAGGACGCATGCACGAGGAATCTGTAAAGCAGTTAGTTTAAGCCACAAGATGGACTAAGAATTCCCAGAGTGCATGGATACCACCAAACACCTGTAAAGATGAGTATGCACCTGTCTCCAAGTGGTCATGGTCTCCATTGCGAACTGATGGTGCAAAAGAATTCCTCTACTCCTCGGTCACCAGCCACTGGTTCAGGAGACTGGGCAAAAGCCATGGCCCCATCATGATAACAGTGTTTGAGATATCATTCCAATACAGTGCAGTATTCGACACTCTGATTCTTTGTGGTTTTGACAAAGTTCATTATGCTGCTTAAAGGGGGATTTGAGATTATTTTCATGCCAGCATAAAAACATCTTTGATGTCCATAAAAGTCATGGTGCAATGCGGAGTTCTGGCCGAAATATACACTCGATCTTTTTCTGTGATGAGCTCCAAAAGGCCCTGATGAGGAATGGTATTTTTGCCACAGCAAATTAACAAGTGAAACCATATCCTCACTTTCAGAAAACTTACACCATAATTTTAAATCATCAGTAGTCTGTACCAAGAGTGCAATATTCAGAATGCTTCCCAGGACTCCACGACCATCAGATCAAAGATGCATCAAGTGGATGCCAAAAGTCCAAAATGGTTACAGATGGCACCAGAGCAGAGCATCAGGCCAGCTACAGTGTGCACGTACCTCAGCCAAATACCAAATAGCCACGATGCCATGCAGCAAACTGACAAAGACTAAATGGGCAAACCTCACCTCCTCTGGCCGGGGGTACTGCTGCAACATCATTAATCATTTGACAGAGACATGCAACTAGGATTACCATTGTCACTGACACTGACACCTGCCCATCACTGGTCAGAATCTGACAGCAGAGGTACAAACAAAACAAGGTGCATTTTCCCTGAATTTTGGGGTCTGAGGATTCACTGGCTGCCAGTTGCATACAGAACACACCCTGAAGCAAAGGAAATTGCCGCAAGTAGAATTTACGGCAGCCTTTGCATTAAGTGGTGAACTGGAGAGGGATATGGTGTCTATGTGGTTCAGTTCTTCAGACTTGTGTGTTTGGGGAGAGGAACCTGAACTTTTGATGACACAGCAACAACAATCCTGCCATTCAACACTCAACATGACATTCAACATGCATGGAAAGAATGGGTCTATAATCATCTCCAGGAGTATTAATAACTGTTAGGAACTGTTACCCTTTCAGATGTATGTTTACAGACAGTCTGATAAGAATTTCAGACAATGGCATGCCCTGCAAGCAGTGCCATGCAGAGATGCACTCACTGCTCATGAGATCAAGAATGAATACAGTAATTCTTGTAATACTAAGCACCACAAAAAGTATCTTTGAGAAAACAAGCTTTTTTTCTAGCACCACAAAAAGTATCTTTGAGGCAACAAGTTTTTTTCTATCACAGATGACAACAGGTGGGCAGTACAACCATTCCAGCATGTGAAAGGATGTGAACAAATCACACATGAATGTCAGAATGACTACAAAACATATTATTAAAGGATGACAATGTGCAAAGAACTGAAATATAGCAAAAAACTGTAGTTGTGTGACAAAAAGATAAAATAGGAATCATACCATATCAGTGTGCTTCCAGTGCTGGCATACCCATCCTGCAACTGCTGCAGCAGACATCTGGCATATGTTTGGCCTCCTCAGGGACAGTTGCAATAGCATGGAAAGCATGATGCCCTGGCAATAAGAACACCAATATCACATACAAGGTAGTATGAACTGTTGCCTTGCACAACATACAGTCAATAAGAATTGTTATATTCCAGATGATGGTTACAAACTCATTGTTTTCATCCAGGACAACTATATGGCCTGACTCACACCAGTATTTGAAGTCTTTGTATGTGGTTAAAAGTTTACAACTGGTGAAATCATGTTGCCTTCACTCTTCAACTACAGTGAAATTAAGGACTTTCCAAGGTTTTGTTGAAGGGCCTGTTTAAACATTAAAGTTGCTTTAAAAGTTGACAGTTGTCATAATAAAATATCTCACTGGATATTAGAATCTGTACCAACAAAAATGCATACATGAGGTGGCTGACTAATTCATTTTCAATATGTCATAAACCACTGACAATATCATAAGCCTGAAGGCCTGCTTAACTCGCGCACGACCGTCGGTCCGTCCCGAACATCGGCGACTGGGGGGGGGGGGCAGTTGACTGCCCCCCCTCTAACTGACGAACGGTTGGTTGCACGATAAAAATAAGCATACCGTTGGAAAGCTTGTGACGAGTAGAGCTCGAAACTGGTCTCATTTTTAGTTTTAGATAATATGTAAGCAATTTACGCCCTATATATGTTTTTTCATAGCCGACTGCATGAGGCCGAGAAATGGCCTGAATCTCAAGGGCTGTGACCAATAACGCATCGGTAAAGGCACCAGCACACAAGTAAGTGTCCTCGGATGCCGATACACGTCTAATTTCCCCAGATTTGTTCAATATATACGACGAAACGTTGAGTTAAAGACACGGCAATTCTCCCGTCAGCCGTCAGTGTGCGCCGCGGCCGTATGCGGTACCAAATTGACGGAAACTAATTTTAGCGTTCCTTTATTTTCGCGAAAAAAGACGATCTGTGTCAATTTTATTGATCTTTGTGGTTCTTGTGATGGTTCCTCATGCTTAAATTTTGGAAAAATTGATTAGTCACCAATCTACAAAGTTGGCGGAGCTTTATTAGCGAGAGCCTGTTTATGCCCAAAATATGCTACTTTTTCAAACTTTTTGAGGTTTCTGGTATTAATTACATCTGTGCAAGCTAGTTTTGCCATTTTCTACCCATTTTGAGTAGTTCATCGTCGATTTTGACGGTGGTACATTTTGGTCCACTACAGTTATTCGTGACCTGACCTCAGGTCAATGGCTGGAAGTCAGTGATACTTTGCCCAATGTCGATAACTAGATGTCTGCTTGACTCCACACTAAAAATGTTATGGAATATTCCGTCAATTTCTGAAAAAAACAGTGATATGTCTTAAAAATGGGTTTGACCTTAGGTCAATGGCCCGGAAAATTCCAAAAAATCTGAGATAGCAGATTTGTTGCATCTATCACGATCATTAATCCCTGAAAGTATTATTGAGATATCTTGTTTTGCGAAAAAGTTAGAGGGCGCTAAACTTTTTTTGACATAGGTCTGTTTGACCTGACCTAGGTCAGGCACCTTACCTTACCTGAGGTGAAAATTTTGACACAAGACGTAAAACTGATGGAGCAAAAGGTACACAAAGTTTCGTGACTCTGTGTTTGTTGGTTCTCTCGCAGTCCCAGAAAAACCTCATGGGGGGCAGTCAACTGCCCCCCCGTCGGGGACGGGTTAATGTGTGAAGACTGACATGGGATATCTATTTATATGTTTATATATATATATATATATATATATATATATATATATATACAACAGTAATTACAACTCTGCTCAAAGAATACCAATTGTTGCATCAGTGTTACACCACCTTTTAAAGATGTTCTATTTATGAAAAACACAATCTAAGCAATATATCATTCTTCACTGGCTCTTTCTCAGGCAATGAATTCAAATCCTCAACAGAGCTTTCGATCATCACAGCACATGCCATCGACATAGAATATCAATGCCAGCAAACGTACTGGGAGTTGAACAGGAAAGCCATGATGTAACCTTTGAATGATCAATTCGTCATTACACTCATCGATTCAAGGCCATTGACTGCTTCGACGGTAGTTACCAAATAGCTGGTGACAACACGGCCGTCAGCGGTAACTTGTTTGTTTTGTATGTTGTGACTAAGGAGGCACAGCCTCTTGGGCTCAAGCGTCCGTCGTGTCTTGTGTCTGTATGTTTGTTCGTTTGTTCGTGAGTCAGGGCACACAGCCTCTTGGCTCAACTGTCCCAAGTGTTGGGCCAAGTCTTGTGTCTTGTCAGGCGTCAGACAGTCGTCTGTGTGTAGTGTAGAGCAGTGAGTCCCGTCGTGCGTCAGCCGTGTGTCACGACATATTCACATTCAATTCATATTCAGTTCAGTCACAAAAGGCGGACCCTATCAAATCTTTCTAAAAGGGAAACAGTGATAGGAGCTTGATTGCTGAGTCTGAAAATAATGCCTTCTGAAAGGGGCATTTAGATTTATTCCGGTTTTCACCCCTGAAGTGTTACTAAAATGGCGTCATCAAAGTCAGGTGGACCCCTGCAATATCCGTGAAAATTATATGAAATAACAAATAAAATGTGCTTATGTCCAAAATAATACTCAACAGGAGGGACACTTAAAAATAATTGTGCTATAGATATTCAAAGTGCATGAAGTGACGTCATTAAGGCATGGGGACCTCATCCATATCTTCGAAACTTATACCATTTGTCAAGTTAATTACCCTTATGATAAAACTACTCCTTTTTAAAGGGACATTCAAGAATTTCCTAGTTATTAGTATTGAAAGCTGAAGGTCACAGACCATGCGTCCTTCACTCATTTGTGCGTACATGACCTTTATTTTCCTTATTTCACAATCCTACAAGTAATATGGAAATATCGCCAAGAAAATATTGGTAAAATTTTATTCATCTACAACATCTTTGCAATATTTTCATTTGTGTTTCAGAATATGCAATATTTTCATTTGCGTTTTGAATGTGCGGCGCGCGTTCTTGCCGCCATGTCTGTGTCCACAGATTGGGGGTACGTGCTATGGTAGTCCAAAGCTCTGGAATACTTGTGGCATGGGGAAAATTGCGGCTATGGATGAGGTGAGGAAAACTTTGTGAATGTGAGCTGGCAATGGTGTTAAAAATTTTCATTAATTTTTCCCCAGTGGTGCGGTAGAAACGACATGATCAGCAGCGTCGTATAGGCACGTCTGTATAAATAGACACCTAAAACGGCATTTACCCCATGGTTATTTCCTCAGGGGTTATGTCATGTTGTACCCCCATGTAATTTTTTAATGTTTTGGACTTTGGTGATTTATCCGGTATAAATTAAGCCATGTAGAGGGCATCTCTCATGTTTGGCATATGTGGCCAAGGAAAATTTGGTAATCCTTTAGAAGCGCGCGCCATAAACCAAGCACACTGGATGACACATCTACGGCGTGCGTGCAAAGGGACGTCTGTTGCAGATCACCTACATTATCGCTAACCTGGATCACCTACTAACGCTAACCTAACCTAACCTAACCTAACCTAACCTAACCTAACCTAACCGAACCTAACCTAACCTAACCTAACCTACTGTGTAAAACAAGAGCGAATAGTAGGTGATCTACGACTTGGAGCTCCAGTGCATAATGTTGCCGTTTCTTGCAACAGCTGACATCTCCTTTTGCCACGCGCGCCGTATATGTGTCATCCAGTGTGCTTGGTTTATGGCGTGCGCTTCTAAAGGATTGCCGGAAAATTTGTCATATCAATGTATTTCACACTATTTGATGTATTGGTTCTCAGTATGTACTGCAGACATCCATGAATCCTTGGTTGGCAAATCATGTAAGAGGCCATTAAGATACTTGTGGGAACCTTGCAGCAAGGATCCCCATTTGGGGTGGAATATGTCAATGTAACCTGCACATTGATTGCATTACAGGCTCTCCAGATTTGGTATGGCATTTAGCATAATCTGTGAAAACCAGAGATATTTTACTGCCATTTTTCCATCAAAATGAGACATATATGACATGTTCAAGCCAAATGTGTGGCCAGAAGCATTGTTACTGTTTGTAGAGTTGTGTTTTATCTTTAGGGGGATTTTGCAGTTTTTAGCACTGTGATACAGTGCACCAATGTTGTAAAAACTGCTGTTTTCTGGTGTCAAGAAGCACCAAAAGATTTATACTACAAGGAAGGTTCTGTACTCCAAAATGGTCATTTGCCCTCCCCCCTCCCTCCTAAAAAAAGATATGGCTATTGATGCTTTACCATTCATACACAGTCAGCCACCTTCCACCCCACCTTGGTCAATGACTCAGCTGACCTACCATGTAGACCCAAGAAACTGATTTGCCACCCTCCAATGGAGCCACTGGATCTGCCCGTGCTGGCCACATATGTTTGCAGAGCACCCAGTCAGTCCATCTTTCTCACATAAATGCATGACTTTGTATACTCCAAAAGAGAATTTGTACTCTGACACCAGGAAGAAAAACCAGGTTTCCAACATTGCCCCCAACCCCCTCAAAAAAGGTCCTGATGGGATCTCAAGGGGTCATCTCAGATTTTTTTGGGGGGAGCAAGTTGCCCCACTGCCCCTCCCTTCCTAGTGTTGCCACAGTCCATCTGCAAGCATTATGACAAATTTTGTGCTGTCATGGAGTTTGTGCCCGAAGGGCGTATGTCCGTTGTGACTTACGAGTGGGTAGAATGGTGGATATATTGGACATGAATGGAAAAAGAACAACTGGTTTGAGCTCAGCTTCTTAAGGTTTTATTCAACCATTTGCATATTTTTTGATGCAGCTAATAGGAGTGGGATGGGATAGGGTGACAGTTTGCCTCCATTTGTGTTTGCTGTGGGTACTCATTGACTCCAGAGGGTAATGTTGCATATCAGTTTGTTGAAAGGCACATTCCAGAAGTCTGGGCAGACATTGGCTATTTGCTGTACTGTTGGGAAGTGCATGCATCAGCAGTGTAGGACTATGATATATCTTGGGAAGCATCCTGATGCAGATTTTGAACCACCCCTCTAAGTTCTGGCATTTTCAGGCTGTGACTTCTGCTGGGCGACATGAACGTGATGCGACTCGAGAACGTTTTTGGCTTCTCGTCACGAGAGTACTGTATGGTCATGCCAACCAAAAACAGCGGTTGAAGGCCATGGCAGCAGCCAAAGCACTTCGGCTGAGGTTCGGCAGAAATGAAACATTTAGAAGGTACTGTGGCTACGTTGTCCTCGTTAGCGTAGTGGATCGAGATTCGAACTCATAGTCGCAAGGTTGTGGGTTCAGATCTGGATGCTGCTTGCTCTCCATTGGTGGCACATGCGATGTGGATTGGACACCGGACGCTTGAGCCCAAGTGGCTGTGCATCCTGAACCAAACCAACCAACCAGTAGTGTATGAATCATGGCTAATGTGTCATATGAACTCTTGTTTGTTTCTTTACATTGCTGTTCGATGTTAAACTCATTGCCTTGATCACTGCGTTGTTGGACACCCCGTAAACGAGGTGTTTTTCTGAGTGTGGTTATTCAGCGAGACGAGATGAGATCTGAATGGACCCAGAGCAGTGGTGGAAATACTGTCGTTTTCTGGTGTCAAGGAGCACTGAAAAATTTATACTCCAAGAAAAATTTTGTACTCCAAAATGATCATTTGCTCCCTCCGTAAGACATGGGTTTTCTACTCAACCAGAGTTTGAAGTTGCCCAGCTTCCCCCTCCGGTCGATGGTTTACCATCCATACTCAGCTGCTGAAGCACACTGAACTTACGGCCGGCCGCGTTCCGCCCCCCGGTCAACGACTCTGCTGACGTACCATGTAGACCCAGGAAACTGGTTTGCCCCCCAAAACGGAGCCACTGGATCCGCCCTTGCTGGCCAAATATGTTTGCAAAGCACCTAGTTAATCCATGTTTCTCACATAAACGCATGGCATTTTATACTCTGACACCAGGAAGAAAAATCAGGTTTCTAACACTGACCCGGAGTTATGGCAAGGATACGCGAAATCGGAAGAGACTGTTTTTTTTTCCGAAAATAGAGTAGTGGGCCAGAAAAGTGTCGCCCCCTCCTCCCTCACAGGATGATTTGGGCTTAAGGGCGTGCCATCTGCTGGGTTATATGCCACCCCCCGTACCACACCTCTACTTCCGTTGACGAGATGCGTTGATCGAACGACGAAGCCGGAGGGGGCACGGCGGCGAAAGCCCGGCTCCCAGGATCGGTAAATTCTGACAGCGTTCGGTTCGTCCATCCGGCTTTTGCCGGGCGTTATATCCCGTTTTTGGTCTTCGCGCACTGAGCTCCCATTCGACCCTGGGCGCAGTGCGTCCTGTACGTGGTCGGCCGGTCGGAGGGTGCTGTTTTCGGTACGGGAGGATGGGTACAAGCACAATGTTGATGAGTAGTCAATGCTGTATTCCTTGTTTTTTTTTCACTACGTTCTTAATTTTACATCCCATGTATACGTTCCCCGGTTCTCAGCTTTCATAACCTAATGTCTGGCAATCAAACAAGGTTCTCCGCTAACACATAACACTACCACAAGGACTATCTGCGAGGCGACTTCCGGATGTTCCATTCTCATTAAGGTGTTCGACAGTTAAGATGTTGAGAAGATTGACAAGTATGTCAGCGAGGTTTGGAAATGGTTTTTATGTAGAACACCATAAAATATGTGCTCCAAAAACGTGTTATTCTCCAAAAATCTGATATTGTGCCTCCTTCAGAAAGCTGCACTATAAACATGTTGACAATTCTTTTTAACTCTGAAAGCAAATAACTCAGTCTCAGTTGAGTAAGAATCAGACATACTAACCTACAGACTAACTAACTAACTAACTAACTAACTAACTGACTGACTGACTGACTGACTGACTGACTTTCTTGACATTGTAACTGACTTGCAAAATTTTGTACTTCAATGAAGTTATACTCCTCTGACACCAAGAACAAAAACTGGATTTCCAACCCTGGTATCAGCCCTCCAGCTCCATCTGGCGCGACGCTTGGGGTTAAGTCTTCTGTGTTCAGGGTCACTGATGTAGTGCGGTCAAGGTCCAGTAATAGGCTCACGTTAGCAAGAGCGATGATACCAGTGCCACCGACGCAGCACGTTCGGGCTGAAATAATGCAGTGTCACGTGACCCTATACATGTCACGGTAACAGTGATCTCGCGTGCTACTCAACTCAGGTAACGCGATCATCCGTCCGTCATATCGTACGCCAGCAGTGAGTGCATTCCCCGCAGAGAGGCTCATTCTTCGTCACGTAGTAGGGTAACGCTGCGTTTGCGTCACCCACAAACAGAGCTGCCTTGATTCACACAGCACGGCAACATCGTACGGGCTTGGCCTACAAGTGTGGTTAGCACTCATTGCCCAAAGCAGAGACCGACTCAGGGCCCATGGTATGTAGAACCTGTACGAACGTTGTAAACTTAATGGAGGAGTGAAGTCAGCTCATGATTTCTCCACATCTATCGCCTTGCACTGCACTGATGTCGTGGTGAGTGTTAATCGGTACTTTTTCAGTGCTCCGGGGTTGATGTTTTTTTTTTTGGGGGGGGGGTTTTGCCGGTAGACAAGAGATCAGAATCATTAGTTAGCAGCATAGGTCTTTTGTTTTTCACTTCGGCCAAAGCTAACGTTTGTTGATGTCTCCACTGAAAGTAGTGCTCGTTACTGTTTGGGTATTTCAACGGGTATACTGTACTCCTCAGACATATCCTCTCCCTCCCGCGCGGCCGAGGACGTGACGCCAACCATGTCCTTCCGCCTCCTGTGACGGCGGCCGGCACAACGCTGCAGCCCACCAGTCCTCGGCCATCCGCCGACCCTCGGCCTGTGACGGCGGCCGACTCTCCGCTGCAGCCCGCCAGTCCTCAGCCATCCACCGACCCTCGGCCTGTGACGGCGACCGACTCTCCGCTGCAGCCCACCAGTCCTCAGCCATCCACCGACCCTCCGCCTGTGGCGGCGACCGGCACAACGCTGCAGCCCACCAGTCCTCAGCCGTCCGCCGACCCTCGGCCTGTGACGGCGACCGGCACAACGCTGCAGCCCACCAGTCCTCGGCCATCCACCGACCCTCGGCCTGTGACGGCGGCCGGCTCTCCGCTGCAGCCCGCCAGTCCTCAGCCATCCACCGACCCTCCTCCTGTGACGGCGGCCGGCTCAACGCTGCAGCCCGCCAATCCTCAGCCATCCACCGACCCTCCGCCTGTGACGGCGGCCGGCTCTCCGCTGCAGCCCGCCAATCCTCAGCCATCCACCGACCCTCCGCCTCGAGATTCAAACGCATTAGACATCGTTATCACTCTGAATGTGGAGGAAACCTCCCAGATCTTTATGGGCCACAGCCTGGCACCAGGATGGACGGATCAGTTTTGTAGGAAATTCGCCCAGTGTGACGTCCGGCCCAAATGTGTGCTGAAGATCACGAGCCGCCATGTGCGCCGGGAGGGTTCCAGAAAGAGGAACGTGCCATTTTTCAGAGCCAAGGGTGTTTGCTGCACTCCAGACTGTGGTCTGACGTACGACATAACGGCTGACCACTCGCCCCTTGGTGGGCGAGCTGAGCTTCGCGTGCGGCGGTGTGGGACACCAGGCACAGGACACTCCGAGTATTACGCTCATCGGAGCCTGCGTGGCAAGCGTCGGGCGGCTGCTGCCAGTCATGTGGAGCTGCAAGGAGCATATGCCACGCGACAAGAGATGTTGCTGGCGGCCGCGGAAGCTCAGCTCCGTGATGGGAATGTTACGGACGCCCCGCCAGGTCATGTCCTCCGCCAGGCCGCGTATAAAAAGCGCCGGCTGGACGGCACTCGGAGATCTGGGCAGAAGATTTGGCGGCTACCATGGAACTGTCGAGCTCAGAGGACACGAGCAGTAGCCGTCTCAAGGGTGGCATCCATTTCATCGGAAGAGCGCCTCTTGTCGTCCATACGTACAGAGAGCACTTTCTGAAAAAGTATGGACGACAACAAACGGCGATGCACGTAGACGCCACTGGATCCATAAGCCGACAAGTGGGGCGCAAGCGACCGCTGCTCTACGCAGCTGTAGCGGAGGGATCCAAGGATTCCGAGACTGAGAGCTATCCCCTGGCGTACATGCTGTCGGAGAGCCACAGAGTGCCGTCACTCGCCCATTTTTTCTCACAGATCGTTCGTGATTTCGGTGTAGTGACCGGAGGCAAGAAGATGATTCCACCTCGCCTAGTCTCTGATTGCAGCTGGCCACTGTTGCACGCCATGGCGCAAGGTTTCGCCAAGATGAAACTGGACAGGTACCTAGACGAGTGCTGGCGTGCTGTGAGTGCAGGTGGGGCAGCGCCTTCTACGATCATCAGCCTGTGTGGCGCTCATATGTCTCACAGGCTTTCCGTCGTTCTGAAGGAAAAGGGCGTCCAGAAGAAGGCGCGACCTGGCTTCATTTGGATGTTCGCCAAGATGCAGCAAGCCTCGACTCTGGGGGTTTTAAGTGAGCGATTCCGTTCCATCTGCATGCTTTCCATGCGACGTGTCCAACCCCCGCTCGACGTTGAACAGCCTGGATTGGAGAATGCCTTCGACGAGCCTATCGATAGCGAGGCCTGGTCATCTGGAGAAACGCTGCGTGATGCCACGGCGTTCGGACGGCACTTTGAAGCCATCAGGGCCGAAGTGGAGTTGGAGTTGGACCCAAGGGCCTGAAAACAGTTCAGAGGAGAGCTTCAGCCCTTTCTTCTGCCCAAGCCTGTCGAGGCACCTGACGGCTCACGTGATGCCGCTGGCTCCCCTCTGGTCTTGCCTCATATCCGGCAGCACCACGTCGAATGCAGTGGTGGAATCCCACATGAGGCTTTTGAAAAAGGAGATACTACACGGGAAAACCAACTTGCGGCCGGCGGACATTATACGGGTTCTCCTGAAGGACACTGCTGCCAGGATGAAGGCCGACATCATTCCATCAAGACCAGGCAAGACAAAACGACCCCGTAACACCATGGACGACAAGGAAAGAGAGGAGGAGATGTGGTTTCGCCAAAATCCAAAAGCGCAGAAGCCAACGTGTTACTCGCGCACCAGGCCACCCACTGAGGTACTGACAGCCACCTCGCGAACCCACGGAGCACCCGACACAGTGGCCACCAAGGGCACGGCAGCTCCTGCAACGTCGCATCACGGCCCTGCTGTCTCCGCGACCGCCCGACTTGGCGTGGCCCCAGCCCGGTCCGGCATTGCCGCCATCCGGACTGATGGAGCCGCCGCCCGGCCTGCTTTAGCCGCCGCCCGGCCCGGCATGGCCGTCGCCCGGCCTGGGATGTTCGCCACCCGGCCTGGCGTGGCCACCACCCGGCCTGCTGTAGCCGCCACCCCGCCTGCTGTAGCCACCGCCCGGCCTGCTGTAGCCGCCGCCCGGACTGATGGAGCCGCCCGGCCTTCCGTAGCTGCCGCCCGGCCTGACATGGCTCCCACCCGGCCTGGCATGGCCGCCGCCCAGTGTGACGTGACCGCCGTTTGGTCGGATATCACAACATCGTGCAGCTCGCCGATGGAAGTACCCGACGACGTGGATCCTGTTCGACCTCTGGAAGCCCATGGAAACACGGTTGCCTTGAAGTCATTGAATGACGACGAATGGCTGGATGACCTGGCCATCGATGGTTTCTGTGGCGCGCTGTCTTCTGGTTCCAGTGGACGGACAGTGAACTTCTCCGTCTTCTGGTACTCAGTGATGAGCTTAAGACCGTCATTTCATGATCTTCGTCGTCAGCTTCATGCCAGTCGAGTCCAACATGCGAAAATATGGTTGCTTCCATACAACCGAAGTGGCATACATTGGGCCCTGTTTGTAGTGTTCTGTACCGCCAAGCAGATAGTCCATCTGGATTCGCTGTGGAGGGATCCCAGTGAATGCGACGTGACCTCCGTGCGCCAGCTGGTCGAGGCGGGCCTCGGCAACACCGAAGTCGACAGCGAGCCGTTTACGTGGAGGGGGTGGCGCCTGGTCATCCCGGATACCACGCCGCGACAAGAGGACGGCAGCTCTTGTGGCCTCTTTGTCTGCTGGCATGCAGAAGTGGCTTCGACAGGGGTCTTGAGACGATGTGACCCCCAGGCCATGGGAGCTGCTGTTCACGAAAGGATCCTGAGCGTACGAAACAATTTTCTTTATATCATTTCATAGTTCCCTTTTGACCTGCAAGTGTAATCGGCTGGGAAGGCTTTTCTGGGCAACTGGATTGCATAGTATAGCGATTGCGGCCTAAGGCCTGTTGAGTCTTCTTTGACATAGCGGAAAAAATCATCTCGCGAGTTCGCAATAGTTTCAGGCCACGTCGACGCAACAGATTGCTATTGATGATGATCATGAAATCATGAGTCATAATTTGTGAGTACCAGTGGTTGCGTGAAGTGCGTACCAAATTCATTTTTCCCGTTTAACACATTCTCTTTTTTTACAGACCACGACAGTGGGTACGTCCCTGATGTTGTCACGGACCGGCGCAGAAGGGGACAGGGCCCCTCGTCCTGTTCATCCGTCCATGGAGGAGGTCCGAGATGTTGGCCTATCGTGCCAGCAGTTTCTAAAGCTGATGGACGAGCTGCATGGATGAGACACGGTGAGGATTGTTGTTTGCGTCGGTTTTCTCGTAGTTTAGATGGTGACGCCAACTGCTTGTTTTTTTATTTCAGTCAAGAGTGTGGCTTGGCATATTTATTGAGAAACACGTCGGGAGAACTGCGTTGTTTGGGAGCAGACAAACATGTGAGTGCCTAGGTGTGTGATTTCGGTGCTGATGACACACGATTATTATTGAAACGTAAAGCTGGATACGGAAATTGCGACTGATGTTGGGTCTTTTAGGGTCATTGTGTGAAGACGAAGCTTTTTTCTTTGTCTCCAGATCTACCCAAACGATCGTAAGCGAATGGTATTGGGATGCATTTCTTTTGACCCGGTTGACCTCGATGATTTGAGATGATCTAAGTGGATCGGTGGTTTTGGCCACATCCGGGTATGTTCTGAATATCGACGGTGCAGGTGGTGTAGTGCCCCATTTTGACAAAATAAAGCATTTGCGGGTGTTGGTAAGTTTGATCTCCATTGACGTGACGTGGATTAACCAATCGTTGCGGTGTTAAGGTTCATTTTTTGAATCGGATTCTTCAGATTTTGACGTTATTGGGCTCATTAAATATGGAGAAAGGAAGGGTGGTATTTATTCGAATTCGAACCTTGTTTGGTTTCGATGATCTCTATCCAGGCCTTTCTGTTTTTGAAGGCTGTAACATCTCTACGCAGGTCTGCCCACAAAGTTTTGTTTCAGTATGCGAATAGATCAGATGGTGTCAAAAGATGCCCCCACCACTGCGTGTAATTCTAGAAGGCCACCAGCGAACTCATCGTTTTGTACATTTGTCTGTGTAATCTGTGGTAATGACATTTGACTGCTTTCTACTCATTTTAGTATCTTAAAATGTTGTGGGACGATATCATGTCCGTTTTACGTATAGAGATATTATATTGTATCGGCAGTCATGTAGCTTTTCTTGCATGTTACATAGTGGAAGTCGCCCGTTTTTTTTTTTTTTGTTTAGGGGGGAGGTTGCATGAAATTAGCGTAATGTTATTTTATTTAATCGTCTCTTGGTGAGCCCGCCTGTTCTTGAGCCCAGCTTTCCCCGTTCTCACGGTAAGACTTCTGCGATCTCCGACAGGCCAATCAAGGAACAGAAGTCAGTGGACGGAGGCCTTAATCAGGGACATGCAGAGGCTGTGGTGGCTACGGCCCGACATCGTGCAGGACACGCTGGACAGGATCTGCTGGTGCGCGATCGGTGGCCGTCGCCGCTGCCGGAAGTGGATTCCTTGCCTCGTCCTCGGTAGCATGGCTGCGGCTGCCGTGCCGAACATTGGTAGAGATCGAGGACGACGTTCGCGATGGTGGGGACCGCTCTTGGCGGAAAGACTGCTTGACTTAGTCGACTCGTGTGGTGCGCAACGACCAAACGGCTGTGATTAAGCGATGGTTAGTGGTCTTTGTCACCACTGGGTGGCTGGATCGGCCTGAGTGACCGTTGTGGACCTGTGGCACAATTACCCAGCTGCTGTCTCGCGTATGATTTAGAACGGCAGAATTATTGTTACCGCCCTGCGTCGCAGTGCCTGCTGCATACCTTAGATACGGTGTCTGAATGCATCGGATTACCTTCTGATTGCGATTTGTTGCAATGACCACAGAACTTCAGAATGCCAAATAGGAACTAAGAGGCCAGACGTCTCTGGTACTGCCGTGTCGGTAGCCATGCCGAGAAGGGAGTGATTTTGAGCAGGCTGCGTTTGGGTCATTGCTTTGCCATGCACAGTTCCCTTCTGTATGGACTTGGCTGACATTCATTTTCTAAGTGAGATGCACGTTGGAATACGACACGTTCTGCTTACGTGCCGAGGTCGAGTTCGGATGATTCGTATTGATCAACACAACCCGAATCCTCTGCATACCTGCATTTTGAAAATACGATTCTGGGTGTCTGCGCGATTCTGCTTGGTTTACGTCGGTGGTTGACTGCCGTGTAATTTTTCCGCCCACCTGAAAGCATGCATTGATGAATGAGTTGCCGTTGTCCGTTGAAATGTTTTAACGGCCCCGTCTACACCATTCCGAACAATCATTCGGACATCCTCAGGATCACTCGGACCAAGAGCAGGATAATGCATAAAATAAGCGACTGCTTTGGCCACCGCGCGTCGAATGCACTCCGGTGGACCCTGTCCATTGTATACAGCTTATGTGGGCTTTGCGTCATAAGTTGGAAACGATGCCCCACGGATAACGATCTCACCAATGGTTCTGGTGTACCGTCTGAATGCCTTCACCCAATCGCCGGTCTGATCACTTCAAATACCATGTATCTGTATGACGTTTTTTCACCGTATACTACGCGTAAAAAAGCAGTGACAACAGTCAGCCAAAGCACACAGCAATGGCATCAAAGCGGAAAAAACGAACAAAATAGAAGAAGGAAAAACATCACGTGTGCCTTCCCCAAACACATGAGTACACACGTAACTCATCCTGTCCAGTAGATTCCAGCGCGAACATTAATGGTCAGTTCATGCACAAACATCGAATAGTTTCATCCAAACAGTCCTAGCCTCATCAATGTTGAAGGACTAGGTAACTGCCAGTCACGATGTAAGGCGTCTCCGCGCGAATGCATTATCCCACATGATCATCTACGCCGCTGGTTATTGTCAATACGCACAAGTTGCAATTCATAACGAATCATTACATCTAGACCACTCCAGCCATCAAAATATCGCACTGTCGCTCCGGCGCACTGGCCACTAGAAGTAGTCTTGTAGAGCTAGTAGTGCCACTAGCAGAGCGGTCAAAGTGCCGCCGCCGCCAGCGAAACAGAAACCGTTCGGGCGGAACCCGCAGATGCCTCCCAATGTCCGGCCCCGTCGTCCCTCGGACCAGGGTGGCCTGCACATCCGACGGTGCGGCGGCCCGGTTCATCCTGCCGCCGACCGTGCCATGTTCCAGCCGCCAGACAGGCGCCTGGGGGGGGGGGGCAGCGGCCTCGCCCCAGGGCGGTCAGGTCGGCAACAGCCGAACGGGCAACGAATGGCGACAACAAATCGAAACTGGCTTCCCCGCCTGTGGAGCCATCGCAACAAAAACGTCACTTTTTGCCACCAGGCGCAGCAGCACGCAAAGTAAGGTGGGGAAGAGGACGCTCAAGTTTTCGCAACAACCCTACTGCCCCTGTACAAAAGAGCACTCCGATGTGTCCCAGACACCTCAAGGTATCCCGTCCGCATCTTCACCACCCCTTCCCCTGCTCCCAACTTGACAGAAATAATCTTGTCAGACATACTCACATGACTGACTGTACCACTCCTGCCTCAACTCCAGATACGCCTGGCAGGGCAAGCCGACGTTCCTGACCACGGGAAGTTGTGGCAGCCACCGTGGCTCCCGTAGCCGCACGTGCATCACGTACATCCGTAGCTCCGTAGCCGCACGTGCCCTCCAGTCTCTAGGTGGCAGGGAGATTCCCAAAGAGGAATCTCCAGCCCTCGACTCCATGATGTGCTTGGATGGACAGAAACTGTCACGTTTGGCATGATTCTCTAAATCCTGCATGGCATAAAACAAGAAAATGAGTCAATGGTTGCAGCTATGCAGTGACAGGAAGCCTTCTGTCAGTATTGGAATAATGATACATCATATCTTGATTTAGGGCACATACCTAACACAAAACTGCAGCTTATAGGGTGAGTTTTCTGTGTTTTAGGAATGGATGCATGAAACCAAAAACTTATGTATGAAACATATCATAAATGAACTCATAAGAAGACCCCAAAGTCTATATACATTATTAAGCACTGGCAGCTGGCACTGCCAGCTGCCTGTGCCTAATGATATATATATACTCCCTACATGCTAAATCTACATCTGATGAATTGCCAAAACAGAAACTGCCATATCAACATAAAACTGAGGCTATCGGGGGGAGGGCATCATTACTCCGCAGACTGTGCTGCGTGTGGACACGAATGTGATGTCACTTTTAAGTCTCTTTGGCCCAGTGCCGATGCTATGTTTGACAGTGCCAGCCGCCTGAGCAGCAGCTGACCTGATCTAATGTAGTGCGACCAGTGGTACAGACACTATAATGGAGGGCAGCTGCAGCCTCCCTGCTTGAGATTGACCCTGAGACTACCAGGGACACTGGGACAGTAATGGACCCTGGATGGTCAGAGGTCATGGCACTGCCTTGAACCTGAAGCAGTTGGGGACCAAGGGATAGTAAGAAACCATGGCAAAGTCAAGGGTCCTGATCTGAGACAGTGAAGGACCCTGAGGACGTCAGGAGCATGAGAGACAATTAGGGGCCTGAGACAGCTACAGGCTCCATGGGATGTGCAGGGGCACTGGGATGGTCAGTCACCATGGAGAAGCAGTGGGCCTGAAACAAGTTGTGACCTTGGAATGACCAAGGGTCATGAGGCAGCAGGGGTCTAACATGACCAGGGGTGGTCAAGAAGTCAGGGATCCTGAGGAAATCACTGGCCTGACATGGCAAGGGGCACCATAGGATGCTCAGTGACCATGGAAGGCCATATGCC